>CM055268.1:32649030-32709675 GCA_029237695.1 Conchocele bisecta
GTTAACCTGTGTTTTGACATTAATGTTAATTTCCTTTCACAGTTATGTTAACATGTGATTTGACATGTATGTCTACATGTTACTTGAAAGTTATGTTAACATATGCTTTGACATTTTATGTTAACTTTTCATTTAGTTTACAAAATATATGTTATTTTCATGAAATATATTATTAAACAGCGACGTGATAATGGGCTAACTAAACTGATTTCAAAGACTTGATATGGATGTAATGCAGGCCCGTCCGTAGCCAGACCTGTTTGAAGGGGGGGGGGGGGGTGTGGGGGTCGTTTCGAAGGTCCCAATGGGCCTGAGGTATATAGGGGGGTCTAAAAAAGTGGACCTTGATGCTAAAAAAGTGTACCTCGAGGCGGGGGGGGGGGGGGGGGAGTCGACGACCACTCCGACCCCCCCCACCCCCGGCTACGGGCCTGTAATGGATGCTGCAAACACAGGGTGTGGGATCACGTCGTTTCCGAATGCGTGATGTTTTTAGATGAGTTTAAAGTAGGTTTCCTTCAATATTTTTGTAATGGAAAGACGGATTTTTATGTAATATAGCGGAACATATGGAGCCAACATGTTGGCCTTTTTATATAGTATGCTTTAATCTCACAATTATGTCGTTTCAAATGACGAAGCGAGCACCCATAAACACATACCTCGTCGTCTGTGGTGCGCTATATATTATCCAAACTCTCTGTTAGACATATTTAAAACAAAATCTGCTGTAAAAATGACGTCACATATTACGTCACGTCGGAAAATCAAATTCCGAAACGCTGGGAAACCACGTACTAGTATTCCAATACCCTGAACAAGTGATATTGAATTCGAAGTTACGTTGAAAGTTAGCATCAATTTCAAAGCACATGTAGTATTTTGTGTTCATTTTTTATTTATATCACGGTTATTCGATGAAAACGGCGATACAAGAAGCTAGCTAATGCCAGAGGACTATTCTATCTCAGTAACTTGTACTGACACGGATTTAAAAGATACACGATTGAGGGATGAGTATGGCAGTAGATTTGTGTCTATGTTCGATCGGCATATTTTCATTTGATTATCGCATAATTATATTCAATAATCAAATGAATATTGATGATTATCGAACGTAAATACTATTGTTATTTTATGGTTGCATATATGTTCAATAATTAAATACATTATTGTAATTTCACAATAAACGGTTTATTTGTATGTTCAATAAATCAAACGTAAATATAAATTCGTTCACACATATATTTACCCAATTGAATATAAATATGCACTGTCTGCAGATAACAGTTCTGCTATTTATTCGATAAATCGAACATAAAATAAACTGATATATTTACCTAATCAAACATAAATATAGTTTGTTTAAACAATTATGTGTGCTACATTGAACACACATAGTGCACTGCTGAATTGGTTCGATTATGTTTATTTTCAGTTAACTCAATCGAACGTATATAATGTGATGTCAATTGTTTTGTTAAACATATTGGTTCGATAAATGATGCATATTGGTTCGATTAATAATACATACATATATTGGTTCGATAAACGTTATATATTGGTTCAATAAATGATACATATATTGGTTTGATAAATCGTACATATTGGTTCGATAAATGATGCATATTGGTTCGATAAATAATACATACATATATTGGTTCGATAAACGTTATATATTGGTTCGATAAATGATACATATATTGGTTCGATAAATCGTACATATTGGTTCGATAAATTAGACATATTGGTTCGATAAGTGGTACATATATTGGTTCGTTAAATGATACATACGTATATTGGTTCGATAAATGGTACATATATTGGTTCGATAAATGATACATATATTGGTTCGATAAATGATGCATATTCAGGGGCGGATCCAGGATTTTGGTTTAGGGTGTGTGTGAGTTGAGGTCCACGATTTTGACCGAAATGCTTCGAGGGTCCGGGGGCATGGTTCCCTCTCCCTCCCCTCCCCCCCCGGGAGATTTTTTGAACGTAGATGCCCGCAGGTGCAACCTGGCATATGTCTGAGACTATAGTGTTGAATATCACAACACAGGATAAGTAAGAAAAAGAGAAACGAAATTTGACCATTTTCATTTTAAATTTTTGCAGCTTGCGCGTAGCATAATAGTTTGAGGCAATATGCTTATTTCCCCGTGTACGGACAGTGACGCGCATCACTCAATGCACAATAGTAAGAAATTAGTTAATAGTCACGGTGTAAAAACGGACGCTTTTGATGCTGGAAAGGTGTGGAGCAACTATATAATAATATTATGTTTGTGTAATGCTTGGGTATGCACATTTAAAATGAAAATGGTCAAATTTCGTTTCTCTTTTTCTTACTTCTCCTGTGTTGTGATATTCAGCACTATAGTCTCAGACATATGCCAGATTGCACCTGCGGGCATCTACGTTCAAAAATCTCCCGGGGGGGGGGGGGGAGGGAGGGGGAACCATGCCCCCGGACCCTCGAAGCATTTCGGTCAAAATCGTGGACCTCAACTCACACACACCCTAAACCAAAATCCTGGATCCGCCCCTGAATATGCATCATTTATCGAACCAATATATGTATCATTTATCGAACCAATATATGTACCATTTATCAAACCAATATACGTATGTATCATTTATCGAACCAATATATGTACCACTTATCGAACCAATATGTCTAATATATCGAACCAATATGTACGATTTATCGAACCAATATATTTATCATTTATCGAAACAATATATAACGTTTATCGAACCAATATATGTATGTATTATTTATCGAACCAATATGCATCATTTATCGAACCAATATGTACGATTTATCGAACCAATATGCATCATTTATCGAAACAATATATGTATCATTATATCGAACCAATATGTATGTATCATTTATCGAACCTATATGTATGTATCATTAATCGACCAATATGTATACTTTATCGAACCAATATGTTTAACAAAACAATTGACATCACATATATACGTTCGATTGAGTTAACTGAAAATAAACATAATCGAACCAATACAGCAGTGCACTATGTGTGTTCAATGTAGCACACATAATTGTTTAAACAAACTATATTTATGTTTGATTAGGTAAATATATCAGTTTATTTATGTTCGATTTATCGAATAAATAGCAGAACTGTTATCTGCAGACAGTGCATATTTATATTCAATTGGGCAAATATATGTTTGAACGAATTTATATTTACGTTTGATTTATTGAACATACAAATAAACCGTTTATTGTGAAATTACAATAATGTATTTAATTATTGACATATATGCAACCATAAAATAACAATAGTATTTACGTTCGATAATCATCAATATTCATTTGATTATTGAATATAATTATGCGATAATCAAATGAAAATATGCCGATCGAACATAGACACAAATCTACTGCCATAGATGAGTGCATAATATAGAAAGTACATGTAATACAAAATACGCCCTGAGGCGCAAATACGTCCACATGGAACGAATCTACAGTGGGGTCAGCGTGTAAGTGCACACACGAACGAACACGACAGGTTGGTTCCAACATGTCGTGTTCGTTCGTGTGTGCACTTACACGCTGACCCCACTGTAGGCCCGCAGTGATTTTGAGGGTTGTGTCAAGGTGTTCGGCGAATATTCAACATATGTGCAGCTATAACATTTACATTATGGCTTCTGAGTTCATCTAAACGATGCGGACATATTTAAAGTGTACAAACGGGGTCACACCTAAAATTACAGGTGCACCTATATAATTTTGCAGGGTCACCTGTAAATGCAGGTGGACCTAAAATATACAGGTCACCTGCAAAATTTACAGGTCCACCTGTATAAAAAAACCTGTAAATTTTGCAGGTGCACCTGTGCATTTTACAGGCCCCCCTATACATTTACAGGTCCACATATAAATGTACAGGTCCACCTGCATATTTTACAGGTGGACCTGTCAAATTTATAGATGCACCTGTAATTTTAGCTTTGAGCAGGTTCGTACACCATACATATTCGCGCCTTTCACCAGTCGGTACCCGGGATGGGAGAATTGATTAACTACTGTGTAATTGGCTGAGCAAATAATTATTGAGTGCATAAGCCGTTTATACCAACATACTGTTAAAACCACATTGATAAACACGACATAACTAAATAAATTAAGACAAACACAATCTGAAAAAGTCTTATTATCAGGCTGTAAATATAAATATAAGACAAGTGATCTCTAACATGTATTAGGTGGGGTACGGTAGCCCAACCCAATCAGAACCCAATCTCCAAACATAGCAACATATAGGTTGTATATATGTTATATCATCAATATATTAACATTGTCAAAATGTATTTAGTGCTCATCCTTTCGCAAATAGCATTAGATGTGAATTTCATGTTTATTTTTAGAATCTTAATTTAAATGTGCGTGTATGCGGGAGGTATATAAATGTACGTATTCATGTACGTTTCGTGTGAAACATTATACTTTGGTATGCGGACGCCGATAACCCGATACGTGGGAGCTTCACCTGGGCCAGAAGCTGGCACTGTGTACGACTGTTGATTGTTTCGCATGATACATACGCATGTGAAAATTAATAACACATTTATACATGTTCTTCATGTGTACAGGCTCATGTGGGCTAACACATGAGATAAACTAAATAAATTAAGACAGACTCAATCTGAAAAAGTATATTACCTATTAGTATCAAGCTGTATATATACATATACGACAAGTGATGGACTGCCTTATCGAGGATGAGTACTGGGAAATTAACGAGACGATATGTACAGGTTCGTGTGGGCTAATACATGAAGCTAAACTAAATAAATTAACGCAAACCCAATCTCCAAGCATAACATATTATAACTAGTATGACAACCAATCTTTGCGATACTAATTATAAATAGATGAACCTATATAATAATAAATATACATGTACATATCACTGCCCACCCCTCCCTCTGTACCATACACAATTCTGATGACACCATATGCATGGACTAGGACAACTTACAACCTCTACCCCCAACTCCCACTGACCAATAATCGTCTTCAAATACTGGCGACCGCATCCTATACATTTTTTTCCACAGGTCGAGGTTAAGGATGGCAGCCAATCGCCTCCTGTTTAACCCTTAATCATACATGTTCTCTTCTTTTAAAAGATATGTTGTAGAACCAAATGGACATCGTTGCGGTGTGGCCGGGCCCCTAGCATGAGTGAACGACGCGTGTCGGAGTGTCAATAACTGATGCCGTTATTTGGACCGGCAGTAAAGCGCCGGCATTGGTCCCCGGTAGCTGTTCGATCACAGCTCTTCACCTCTACACCGACGTATGTGAAGTTGTCATTACTTGCCGGAGAAGGTGGTTTTCCCGGGTACTCCGGTTTCCCCACCATTCATCTCACGGAGTAATACAGTTTAGACCGGAATTGGCCGCTCGCATTACTCTGATTAAACATTATTGACTGTAATCTGCATAGTCTGAAAGCAAACTTTAAAATTTTGGACCATGACCGGCGGTATGGTACGTGACCATTTCCTTATAAATTCCACGAAACTGTAAACTGGCAGAACAACTGTTAGACTGATACTTGCACACACACGCCACTCACTAATATATGGGCAATTACTATACCGCCGTGTATTATCTTCTCTTTTTCTTTCGTCTTCAGAATATGTGAAACACATTGTCATATAACCAAATAACAACAGATAAACGCCGCACCTGAACTCGAATAATAGCAAATCGTATATAACGATAAGCCGCGAAACGACAGTAGCTGGGCCCGAAAACATATTACATCATACTTTGTATAACCCAATATCGATCATTCCCTGCCTGCTATGTTTTGCACTGTAGCCGATTTCATCAAAATTGCATTATTAAATTATTATACTGACTTTATTACATTATCACAGCCAAAATGGCTGTGATAATGTAATAAATTCAGTATAATAAAAATTAATAAATTTATCCTAAAATTGAAAATATTTTCCTCAAAGTATACTTTGCTAGAAAAGTATACTTTGCAATGTTGGTGAAATAGGCTACTGACCAACCGTCAAAATTGCTATGCATGCTTATCTAGCTAAGTATACTTTGAGGGAGTAATCATTTATTTTCCCCGAAATGCATTATTTCATATACAGTAGAAACTCCGAATACCGGACAGCCTGCGGACCGGATAAAAAGTCCGGTTTAGAGAGGTTTACGGTTTTTAGAGGTGTTTCACTATTCTTACTCAATGTGTGTAAATTGGTTTGTCACTAAACGTGTACTCCAATTAGCGAAGACTAATCGGCAATTTTCAATGATTATTTGACCTCATAAGTACCTCGCATATATAGAAGGTAATATCCGCCATAATTCTATGTGACTTGATGCTTGCGTGCTGATGACATTACAACTTATATTCATGTTATTTCATTCGTCATTTGTATTTATTACATTTGAAATCTGCTTGTTGTAATTGTATTTGTCTTTCTTACATGTCCATTCTGCTGATTGCTTTGTTCATTCGTCTTATTTACATTACAAATAGTTATACGTCCTTAAAAGTGTCCCTGTTTTATTGCACTAAGCATTTGCAATAGAAAGTAAGAACAAGCACTTAGCACTTTGAATAAGGCCGAAAGCAGTAATTAAGAACAAAGCCGTAGGAAGTAAGCATCAAGCCACAGTCCGAAAGCGGAAACCCGCAAGCAGAAAGCATCGAGCCACAAGCAGAATGATGCAAGCATTATATTGGTTACTAGTGCCTCATTATGACGCCAGATGGCACTGCTGTCAATGTTAGGAATCCTCCGACTAATAAATAATAGTACGAGATGTGATTGGCTGTTTGAGGCACACCTCCAATGCCGGTGTTGATGTAACATTTCACCTACAGATGATCACAGTATAGGTTAGAAGACACCAACTAGTTTTACTATACACTTTAACCGAATCCCATCCAATAAGGTCAGTCTCTCCTACTTTCACTATTCGTATGGATGTTGTGGGACCTACTTGTACATGACCTGCAGCCGGTCTGTACTGGTTCTGCATGAATTAAACAATTGCTTCACTTACTCCTAAGACAGAAAAATCCATCCTCGTTATGTTCCCCAATATTGTTTACATTTTTTTGTTTGGCCACTTAAACTCTGTTTACATCACATGACCATCATGTTCCTCAAGTGAAACTGGGTAGTAATGGATCAAGATTTGCAAGCATACTGTGTCAGTGACCTCAAAGCACCCGCACGGTTTTGTTCATACCGGACTACTTTTACCGTCTTGACGATTTCGCACCATTTGTTATTCTCTAACCTGTATTAACTAAATTGCATATGTATGTATGGTGTTTGACTTACTAATGATTACATACATGTATCCTCATAATTCAATTACATATGTACGTAATTTAAAACAATCACATTTTTATAGTAAGTTACACATATGGCAACTTACACAGGTTGACTGTCAAACTAGCCCGTTACCGATGCAAACCAATAACCGTCCGGGATCAGACTAAGGTGGGCCACCACCATTGATTTTCCCTAAAAAACTAACCTGTTACCTCACATTTTGCTATTCTCTGCTACTTTCATTTTTCTTATGGATGTTGTGGGACCTAATTTCCAATAACCTGCACCCATTCTGCTCTGGATCTTGACTAATTAAAATATAGATTGAATTATTGTTGAAGCTGGGGTCCCATCTAGTAGGTACAAACATTTCTTTATGTAACTTAAATAAGTGTATAATTGCAACTAGTCCACCACTTTTAAAAAATTACGAGTGCCAGCTACACAGATACAATTATTTAGTAATATTTAATGTACTCATAGAGACTCGCGGTGGTATCAAGCTATAGTTCCATATGCAAGTGATGCAGTATTTTTAAATTATTTATATCAACTAAATGCTGAATAACTATTTTTATCGACATATCATAAAGTATGATATTGCACATCAAATAATAAATAAATGGAATAAATAGTTGCTTCCGTTATCATTTTAAGGAACCACGGTTATCGCCCCTGATATCAAACTGGCATTTCGCGTTTGATATAAAAAGTATAATAATGTCAATTAGTACGTGGGTTCGAGGGCTGGAGCCTGACTAGCGCCATACGTTGTGTCCTTCAGCAAGACACTTTATCCACACTGCTCCAGTTCACCCAGCTGTAAAAGGGTACAGAGTTTCCGTGGCCATATAATGTAAACAATATTGGGGGACATGACGAGGTTGGTCCCACAACATCCATACGAATAGTGAAAGAAGGAACGACTGGCTGGGATTCGGTTAAATTATACAGTAAAACTATTTGGTGTCTTTTAACCTAAACATGGCGCAACAGAAAAGGCGGCATCAATCTACATCAACACCGTTAGGGACATGGAACCACTTTAGAGAGCAACGCATTGTAGGACGGGTACCAGCATATTAAATCATTTTAGGGATAACTATTTTAAGTTTTAGCAGCGCAATTGTTGTTGTCAAGGGGCGTGGCTTATCGAGGTAACAAAACGCATGGCAAAACAGCGATGCAATAATCAATAAATTATCTCTACAAGTACAATAAATCATTATTTTCTGACTTGCGCATATCAAAACAGCATGGTATGGCGATGTTGTGCTTTTAAACGCGGGTTTTAAAAACGACCATCATATTTTCTGTGTGCTCTCCATATTGTTTCCATTTCCCGATTCATTCGGATATCCCCGCATGTGAAACATTCAAATCTGGACCTAATCACGTGTTTAGTGGACGGGGCTATAACGACATACACATGACGTCATCCTACAACTTTTACTACGAACCCACCGGAAATAGTAAATAGTAAGCGCGTTTGCTTCTGTTCGGGTGTCAGTAATACGTCAAATTCGACTTCAATAACTTCCTTTATTGTTTTGTCAATCACACTTAATTTTGAATTCAAGCTTTTTCTTCTAAAGCCTTTGCCTTTGTTGTAAATTGCTTGTCACAATGAACACATGTTGTGGCGGCCATTGTTTCGCGCGGTATGTCAGCATTCCAAATATGGCCGCCGTTACCATATATGGAAACTAGAGTGATCATGTGATACCAAGAGAGATCACGTGACTAAAGATGGCGGCGGATGGAAACGGCTGCAACGTCCAGACAATAATTTTGCGAATAAAGTCAAATATATAAACAAACATATTTTTGGGCTGATTTTGCGAAATTGTTTATTTATATACATATAAATATATGTGTAGATTATTTTTGTCACTTTTATCGATGTTTATGGGGAAGTATATTTTGCTAACGTGAATAATGAATAGAGCATTGTAGCGGTAATAGCCGATTACCGCACGCATATTGTAGCTAGTCATCAGCAAGCAAGCATCAAGCCTAATAGAATTATGGCGGATATTACCTTCCATACACATATACCTGCCGTCGTCAATTACAGCCGCATCAATCGATTTAAGTCTTCAATGGAAAATAGCGGCATGTTTTTCGCTATTTAATTCAATACCAAACACTGCCCGATTTGTAAATATAAAAATCGAGTATCCATCTTTGTTTTGACGAAAGTCGGGTTTCATTGGTCGGTTTTCCAATATCACGCGTCGATCACATACTCGGAAATATTTGTAGGTTGTGAGACACACAACATCCTTGACTTGTGAACCGTGTAAAATGCGTAACGTCTCTCTTATCACACCTGTCTGACATGAAATCCAACACGACCATTGTGTGAAATTTATCCCCTGCCGCGGGCGCTTGGTGATTTTTGCAATTCTGATCCACCGGTATTCAGAGATAAAATTATGCTGAAAAGTCTTCTTTTTTTTGGAAAATCGTCCGGTTTCCGGAATTCAGAGGATCCGGTATTCAGAGGGTTTTAGTACATTGAATAAAAAAGGAATTAAATCGGGACTATGAAAATTGTCCGGTTTCGGGAGGATTCCGGTATTTAGAGAGTCCCGTATTCGGAGTTTCTACTGTAGAACTGCATATATTTGATGATTAAAAGTATGCAGAATTATTATACTGAATTTATTACATTATCACAGCCAAAATGGCTGTGATAATATAATAAATTCCGTATAATAAACATTAATACATTTATCCTTACATTGAAGATTTCTCCCGCAAAGCGTACTTAGCAAGATAAGCATGCTTTGCAATTTTGGTGAAATCGGCTACAGGAACATATAAATAGTACAAAAATGTAAACACAGCAATAAAGGTATGCATCTGAATATTAAAAAAAAAACAATAACAAAAATATCTGTCGGTTTTAGTCTCCATATGGTCAGACACCGGACTATGTGGCTGTGACTGGTTGCATAGGACTTTTTGGTTCTGCGACCGGTGTAGTTCCTGATCAAATTGCACGCTCCTTTAGTTTGACAACGATCTATATAGCTTACATGTATCAGACGCATGGCGGGTAATTTATTGACGGAATGGCCAATCGGGCAGGTTCTGATCAGATTGTGCGGATGCACATGCTGATCATGGTCTATACATATCGTTATCAGGCTGCAGGAGTGTGCTATTGAATCAGGAGCTACACTGATCACAAATCTCATAAGCCCCATTTCTCCAGTCACAGTCACAGTTCTGCTTAATGGAACAGTTTCAAACTTAACATGAACTAGTCCATGCCAGTTTGTTAGGGATTTTAAGGTATACGCCCACTCAGTAGGCACAAACTGTTCTTTATAGGAATTAAATAAGTGTATACTTGTGTCACTATTCCACCAGTTCTGAAAAATACGAGTGCCCGCTGTACATATACAATCATTTAGTAATATTTATTTTACTGATAGTGACGCGCGGTGGTATCAGGCTATTTTCATATGCAAATGAGGCATGATATGTTTTTATTATTTATACTAATTAAATGCGTCACCTGAACAAATATATTTTCGACAGATTATAATAAAGTATGGTCATTGCATATCAAAAAATAAATACACATAATAAATAGTAATGTCCGTTTACATTTTAAGGAAACACGGTTATCGCCCCTGATATCAGTGTGGACATTTACGTCTGATATGAAATGTATATTAACATAATGCCAATCAATACGTTGGGTAATGGTGAATTAATGTTTATTTTGCCAGAACATGTCTCAGATGATGTCTCTGATATAAAGAACAATTTGTGCCTACTGAGTGGGCATGTACCTTGAACCCTTTCAACCCTAAATAACTGGAATGGATTTTGATACGTTAATTTTCAAACCAATCCAAGAGTCTCACAACGATTTTCAGAATAGTCCATTTATGAAAAGTGGGGTGTTCTTTGTAACAAGTAATGAACATTACTTGCCGCAAAAGTGCAGATCCTGATGAGACGGCTCGTCACGAGCCGGCTCATCTGGATCTACACTGTTTGCAAAACCGCTATAGGGGTACGTAGTGTTGAAAGGGTTAAATACATGGAGCCCGTTTCACTAAACTTCGTATGATAAAAAAGTTCATACTTTGATTTTATAAGTTGCTTTAAACAATAAAGTGGCTAATTTTCCATTTTCCGCCAACAGCACTAGACGTGGAGACATCCACTAAAATTAAATATCAGAAATATCAGTGCAAATGTTATTATAAATTCCAATTTTGCACTTAATCGTGCGAAGTTTAGTGAAACGGGCCCCATAATATGAGCGATAACGAATGTCGACAATGGCGGCTTACCATTTGGACAGCTTGGACAACAATGACCAGGCGAGCGGACGGCGTCCACACACATACCATAGGCGCAGTCAATGGCTATACACGACACCTGGTCAGGCCCGACACATCTGGCAAATCGGAAACCGTCTGAACAATCCTGCCCAGGGATTAGTGCATGCCACTAAACTTCGTACGACTAAAATATTCGTAAGTGTAAATTTATGATTTCAAATTTCAATTGATGGATTTTCATTTATTGAGCATAGGCTGAATATGCAGCCTATAATCAATAAATGTAAATCCATTAATTATTTACAAGAAAACAATGTTATTGTGAAATTTACAGACTATCATAATTTTGCACTTACGAACATTTTAGTCGTACGAATTTTAGTGAAACGGGCCCCAGATTATCAACAGCTATTGGCAATGCCAACTCGGAATCAAGCAGTTTTATTGATCGTGCCTGAGCAGTAGCAAAGCTCAAGCGCAGCCAATTAAGCTGCTTGACTTCAAACAAAATATTTTTTTTTTAAATAAAACAACTTGACAAATATTGGCAATATTAACGCAGGCGGTAGTGTACGTAAGTTTCATTCTGGCCACAAAGCTAACTTTCCGGACTTAAATGTTCGTAAGTGCAAAATTATGATAGTCTGTACATTTTTTTTCTTGTAAACAATTGCAGCCTATGCTCAATACATGTAAATCCATCAATTTAATTTTCCAGACGATCCTAAATTTGCAATTACGAACATTTTAGTATTTCATGTATTAAATTAAGAAGGAAACTGAACGCGTCCATGATACCTCTCAATAAATATGGGGCCCGTTTCACTAAACTTCGTACGACTAAACTGTTCGTAAGTGCAACATTATGATAGTCTGTAAATTTCCCATTAACATTTTTTTCTTGTAAACACTTATTGGATTTACATTTATTCAGCATAGGCTGCATATGCAGCCTATGCTCAATACATGTAAACATATCAATTTAATTTTCCAGACGATCCTAAATTTGCAATTACGAACATTTTAGTCGTACGAAGTTTAGTGAAACGGGCCCGTGATATCTAAATATGACACCTGTCGCATGAAGCTCCCGGGCAGTTTGCGGACGCCGCAAGCGTTTTCGAAGATTTATGGACACGTAGGGGCATTTTATATCCCGGGGCTGGACGTTGAACATGTACAACATACAGACACGGGCTTCCTACGATTTTGGGTCCGTATAAGGCCCGTAGATAGTAGATGACGGTGCAGACGAGAGAGAAGAGGGACGCGTTGCTCGTGAACATTATCACCCCGTACGACCTTTAAACAATTGTATATGTCCATTGCAGTGCCCGCACGTGCACCTTACGGAACACATCGCAAGAACCCGTGGCCAAGAACATCATGAGACCACGCAGAGAACCCGTAGAACGCCCGTAGACCACCCGTATGCATGTGACTGTACAGACATCCCAAGACCACTCGTAGGTTTCATCTGACGAATCTCCAAAACCTGACACCAGGATGTCTGCCAGGGTATCCGGTTTAGATAAAACAAAGTAAAATTATATTACATTGTGAATCAAGTATCCGTAGAACCTCTTTAAACCGGATAAACAGGCAGTCTTTGTATTATTAGTTGTATGGGTTTCATTCATGTATACTTATTTATGATGATAATGCCTGTTCAAGTTCGCAAAGAACAGCCGCATACCTTGGCATAGTCAAACGTCTGATTTACAATGGAACATCTCTAAACCGGACACAGGGTGGTGTCCGGTTTAGAGAGGTTTCACTGTAAATCAGACGTTTGAAATGTCCGACCTCTGTTCCGTGTACGTGTTACCTGCATGGGCTACACACGTGGCCGAATGACTGTCCCACGTTGTACCATTGTCCGCCGTGTGTACATCCGACCATCGTCGTCGGCGGCATGGTTGGCGGTGGCGTTACCGGTACGGAGACGGCAAACGTCGCTAACGTCGAACACATGAGAATGGCAAGCATAGCCATATTGAATTTTCTAGTAATGTTCTAGTAATGTTCTATAACGCTTCAATAATGATATATGTCGGTTAGGATAGTCGCATAGTTGCACGTATATTAGTATCAACGTCTTATCTATCATTGTGTCATGGACAACTGGGGGCCGTTTCAATAAACTTCGTAGGACTAAACTGTTCGTAAGTGCCACATTATGATAGTCTGTAAATTTCACATTGACAATGTTTTCTTGTAAACAATTATTGGATTTGCATTTATTGAGCATAGGCTGCATATGCTCAATAAATGCAAATCCATCAATTGTAATTTCCAGATGATCCTCAAGTTGCACTTATGAACATTTTGATCGTACGCAGTTTAGTGAAACGGCCCCCAGGTAATAATCACAATAACGTTCCAGTTACTTCACACTGACATATTTAATGAAAAACATTTTTGTGATGAAATGAAACAATGATCTAGCTAGGAAAACAAACGGCATATTGTTAAAACATTGTTATTCCGTGATGTAACCCATTTAATAAATGTGACATGACACACGTGTAATAACACCTGGAGCAAATTTGATTGACTGGCCGCACCACCCTAATATTCATGTATTCGTATTTTGCGCCCACGGTATGTCAAATTAATAAAATGGAGACGTTTTATGCACCGAGCCTCTGACGAGTTTCACAAATATAAGTTCACTCTCATTGTAAGCACATCATATTATTATACGGGAGCCCGTGCTAACAGTTACAATACCATTACTTAATCACGGACGCTTCTAATGGGGCTTAAGACACTTTAACGTCACCGCCAACACAACGCTGCTGTGCCGTACCATTAGGGACGTTATTTGGAACATCTTCATTTTGTTCGTGTGGTACTACGCTAGCGCATTAAATACGAATACATGTTAGGCTGATGCGGCTAGCCAATCAAACTCGCTCCGAGTGTGTCATATCACTTTTATGAAATGGGTTACAGCTCGTAATGGCAGCGTTTTCATGTGATAACAATGGTATTTTCTACATAGGCTTACACAATAATAATGGACAATGAATGCTAAGCTTAACCCCATATTAACTGTAATTGACAGGGTCACTGACCTCTTCCATGATGCTAGTACATTGGAACCCGCCTCGTCAGGGTGTCCGGTTTAGAGAGGTTCCATTGTAATACATTTCTCTAAGGATGACAATACCAATGTGTATGATCACGTGGTTACAACAGCAACAACAAGTACTGACACTTCCAGAAGCCCTCCGATTCAAAGTACATGTTCTTTTATTTTATCATTATTATGTAACCTTTTGCGAATAATCGATTTCCAGGTCTACAGACACGGAAATCGATACTTCGCAAAAAACACATAATTATGTGCCGAACTCCCGGGATCACCAAATGAAGACGCGTTTGCTGCGCCATATTTCATCAAAATCCGTTGCTTATTAAGGAAAATATCAAATAATACTTATCTTAGAGTACTTACCTTAAATGTCAATTGATGTATTTACATTTATTGTGAATAGGCTGCATATACTCAATAAATGTAAATCCAATAATTGTTTACAAGAAAACAGTGTTCATGTGAAATTTACAAACTATCATAATTGTGCACATGCGAATATTTTACTCGTACGAAGTTTAGTGAAACGGGCCCCAGGTCTCTACCACAAAACGTTACCTCATAAACAGAATGTCATGCCAGTACAAGGCTCGGCTCGGAAGCGGAAGGAATTCCGAGTTGAACCTCGGAATTCCTGCGCGTTCACTATCCTTAGTGTATATACTTTTAGGGAGTAATCATTTATTTTTCCAGAAATGCATTATTTCATATAGAACTAACGACTGCATATATTTGATGATTAAAAGTATGCAGAATTATTATACTGAATGTATTACATTATCACAGCCAGAATGGCTGTGATAATGTAATACATTCAGTATAATAAAAAATATACATTTTTACTTAAGTTGAACATTTCTCGCCCAATTTGTACTTAGCAAGATAAGTATACTTTTTAAATTATTGAAATAGGTTGCTGGTATATACAACAAAATATCAGTGACTCGGAACTTAATTCACAACTCACAAGCCTGCACGAACACAGCAGACGTATTCACGTTGATCCAAATGACGTGTCCAACTCGCTTGTCCTTAGCCGAAAACAGAGAATCTTCGCGAACGTCCGTCTGTAGCGTTTGTTCTTCCAAGCATAAACGATAGGATTGACCATCGAGTTCATAATTCCGAGAAAAACTAAGAAGTTAGCGACCATCACCTTCGTAGGCGTCACCTCGTAAACGGACGTGAACTGGATAATGAAGAATGGCAGCCAGGAGATTTGAAAGAAAAGCACAACAAGGGCGATAATCGTGTTCATTTGTTTGCTTTTCTTAACAGTTCCGTGTCCGTTGTGTGGTCCCGTATCGCTGTGGATCTGATTCACGTGGCGCCGCACGATCGAGAATATTCTCACATATGCTAGGAACATCATTATACATAGTAAGCATGCTTGGCCGCTGTTGAAAACTATAAAGTATTTGTCCATGACAAACTCGTACAGACAAAATGGCGATGTGTCAAAATTGTTGACGCCAAATGCGGGGATTAACGCCGGCACCAGAGCAACTATCCAGGTGACAACTATCATGACGTACGCCCGTTTCTCCGTCATTATGGTGACGTAATACATTGGGCGCGTGATGGCCACATACCGGTCAATGACGGTGCAGACGAGAGAGAAGAGGGACGCGTTGCTCGTGAACATTATCACCTCGAAGCGCATCAAGCAGGCGTACTTGTTGGTCTCGAGCTCGGGATAGAAGAAGAAGATGACCTGGTATGGTAGCGACAAACCAAGTATCAGGTCAGACAGCGCCAGGTTCGCCACGAAGATCCCCGTGATGTCCCGTAGGCTCCGGAAATAGCAGACAGCTAGCAGTACCAGCCCGTTACCAATAACAACGACGACCATGATTGTCAGTTGAAGGGCTATCATGATAATGGCGAATGTCGGCATGCCTGTGTCCGGATTGGGACCTGAGCTAGAGTTTGACTGATTCATGGCTGCTTGATAAAACGTTCTTTCTCGGAATAACGCACGAAAACAGGATACGGTAATCACCTAGCTGCACATGCGCGTATACTCACTGTAACCATGCATGTAGCAAATTATATAGTTTAATCAACTACCATTTTGATACATCTGGAAGTCCGATAAAGAAAAGAGTGCGGAGCACGAGTTTCTTTGTCGGATTTACAGATGTCAAGGGAAATAAATCCGGTATTTCAAAATAGTAGTGGAATAAGTTGTTTATTACATGCTCTTCGAAAACAAAAGAGTGAAATTTTGTCTTAAACCAGCTTTTAACGTTGTCAAAATTGACAATTTTTGACGTTAGCGCTTGAATTGTTTCTTCGCCGGAAATGACGTCAAAACGTGACGTCAACTATGTCTCGCGAATGTCTAGGAGGAAATAAATCCCACCAGCATCACGGTAAATCAGTGTGTATCATGTAATATTCTAAATTACACCACATTACATAACACTGAGCAGTGTCCAGGGGCCCGTTTCACTAAACTTCGTTCGAATAAAATGTTCGTAAGTGCAAATTTAGGATCGTCTAGAAATTTCAATTCATGGATTTACATTTATTGACCATAGGCTGCATATGCAGCATATGGTCAATACAAGTAAATCCAATAGTTGTTTACAAGAAAACATTGTAAATATGAAATTTACAGACTATCATAATTTGCTCTTACGAATATTTTAGTCGTACGAAGTTCAGTGAAACGGCCCCCTCTTATCGTAAAAGGATACATTGTTCAATTTAGGTTCACGTTAAAGGTGCATGCCCACTCAGTAGGCACAATATTATTTATATCAGATACATCATCTGAGACATTTTCTGGTAAAATAAACATTCATTCACCATTACCCCACGTATTAATTGGCATAGACGCAATTTTTCACACTGATATCAGGGGCGATAACGGACGTTAATATTTATTCTCTGTATTTATGTTACGATGTGCAATAGTCATACATTATAATCTATCAAAAATATTATTTGTTCAGGTGACGCATTTAATTAGTATAAATAATTAAAAAATATCATGCCGCATTTGCATATGAAAATAGCCTGATATCACCGCGCGTCACTATTAGTAAAATACATATTATTAAATCATTATATCTGAATAACGGGCACTTGTAATTCTTAGAACTAGTGGAATAGTGACACAATTATACATTTATTTAATTCCCATAAAGAACATTTTGTGCCTACTGAGTGGGCATGCGCCTTTAATTCCTTGTAAGTGTTGTATCTCGCATGGATCAGTAAAGTTAATACAGTCACGCCGTTTCGATGAAATAATCCGTTTGTCTCTAACACGTATCACTACTACTTGTATACATATATAAACACTTAACGAACGGACTTGTAAATTGTCAATTGAACGGGTCACTACGATTGAAGGGGATTAGTGGAATAAGGAGGCTAACTCCCTTATGGAGTTAGCCTCCTTATTCCACTAACCCCTTCAATCGTAGTTTAATATAAGAGTGTTGTCACTGACACAAGATATTGTCTGTCTGACGTAAATGAATGAATCTGTCTTGAGAACTTGTAAAGTGTGGCATTTCGTTTTCATTAACCTACAAACACATGCATATTTCCATTGCATGTATATATCTGATACACACCGGAAGAAGGATGGCTAAGCACTGCGCGTAGGATATTTATGTCATTCTACATGTAATTGTAATTACTTGTTGCTGTAATTGGAGAATGGGGCTTGATACAATGTGTGACTTCTCTGGCGCCCGATCCGCTCATGCACTCATGGAGAATGATGATCAGTGTTGCTGGGGTCCGTTAAACTAAACTTCTTACGACTAAAATGTTCGTAAGTCCAAATTTAGGATCGTCTGGAAATTTCAATTGATGGATTTACATTTATTGAGCATAGGCTGCATATGCAGCCTATGCTCAATAAATGTAAATCCATACAATTGTTTACAAGAAAACATTGTTAATGTGAAATTTACAGACAATCGTAAGTTTGCATTTACGAACAATTTAGTCGTACGAAGAATAATGGCCCCTGTTGCTTTTAGAAGCACGTCCTTTTCAGAATAGCTGTTTGGAAACCAGTGTAAACCATGAACTACAGATGAACAGGCTGGTTTACGCTCAGGACTGGTAAGAAAGGTTCTCAGGCACATTACTTCTGTCACAAACACATACATATTATATATGTGGCTGCTAAATGGGATTATCTGTTTTGCGACCTGTGTAGCTCCTGATCAAATAGAACACTCATGTAGCCTGATAACGATCTATAATACTGATTTTTGGAAGCATGATGGGTGTTTCATTGATGGAATGGCGAACAGTGCAGATCCTGACCAGTCTGTGCGGATACGCAAGACTGATCTGGATCTAGAGTGATTGCAAAACCCATCAGCCCCATTTCTTCACGGCCACATATGAGAAACTCCGCCTGCTGAGATAAGTAGTCAGAACTAAACCCTTGGGGAGACCATGCTATCTATGGAAGATGCGCCGCGTCTACATTCTTTGTAGAAATTGCCATATGTAATAGCTTCGTATATATGGCTGTGACTGTGAGGAGAAATGGGAACTATGGGATTTGCGACCAGTGTAGAACCTGATCAGCCTGCGCATCTGCACGTAATATATCGTCATCAGGCTACACGAGTGTGCTATTTGATTAGAGGCGATAGCTTAGCCAATGAAACCATATCGCGTGTGCACGCAAAACCTATCGCGTGCGCACGCAATAGTAACACGATATTTCCATGTCCCCTCTGTGCCACCGTACAAATGTGATTGGATATGTGTAAAACATAAAGATATCTACGAACATTACTACTGTCTGTTCCACGTTTTTCTGCCGACAAACAGTTGGCTATTAAACATATTAAATCTAAACAATATTTAAAAGTAAGTATTTTTTCATCAATAACAAAAAGTCACCCTCCCAAAAAAGATTTATTTGATGAAATTCCATCAAATATTGATTTTATTGCGAAAAAACGATTTTCCTATGGAAATTTAACATGGGGGATAAAAATAGATTTTTTTAATATTTTTTTTATTTGTGGACCGATTTTAAAAATCTAACTTTCGTGTTTTGGAAATTTACTCCCCATGTTAAATTTCCATAGGAAAATCGTTTTTTCGCAATCAAATCCATATTTCATGGAATTTCGTCAAATAATTTGTTTTTGGGAGGGTTACTTTTTTGTTATTGATGAAAAAGTACTTACTTTTAAATATTTTTTAGATTTAATGTGTTTAATGGTCAAAAGTGAAAATGTTTCAGAATGTGGTGTACCTGTAACGGTACTTACTTAAAGTCACTGCATCTTAGGGGACCGTTTCACTAAACTTCGGACGACTAAAATGTTTGTAAGTGCACATTTAGGATCGTCTGGATATTTCAATTTATGGATTTACATTTATTTAGCATATTGTTGATTGAACGACATGTTTATAATACTGAAAAATAACTAGAGTTGCAAATGCTATTTATTTTTCAGTATTATAAACAACTTTTTACCAACCCAGATTTTTGCCGGACGAATTATACGTGCAATTGTGTTCAGGACGACGATACAATATACTTAAACTATTTGTATAACCTGTGTCATCACTTGTATGTCATATATGTGTTCCTGTGACAAACACAGGGTGCTGTAATCATGTACACACATGTACATGCATTATCATACACACTCTATCGGATCCAGTGATGTGTTTGTAGCTGCATGTATATGTCGTGAATGTATTGCCACTAATGTATGCATGCTTCATGTGAGACGACTAAATATATCCTACTTGTGTGGTACTTTAACTATAAAAAGTAAATAAAAAAAAACAAATATATACATAAAGTTATACAGTTATAGTTATAATATATATAGTTAAAGTACCACACAAGTATATATATAATTATACTCAGTGCAATTTTAAAATTTTAATATATATATTAGGCAGGTTTCATGTTGCAGGTTTCGTGACTTATTTAATACATATTAACGTAAAACTTAAACCCTACCGGTTTCGTCAGACTATTCAGGTGTATTAAAAGTAGCATGTGACGTTACGTATATATATATATATATATATATATATATATATATATATATATATATATATATATATATGAGCATAGGCTGCATATGCTCAATAAATGTAAATCCATCAAATTTAAATTTTCAGTCTCGGAAAGCCGGTCGGAATATTAAATATTTTACTTCTGTTTTACACGACATTACAGAGCCCCACAGGGGACGTAAAATTAGTTTTTTTTATTAATTCGTTCCCACGAAATAGCAATTCGTTCCCTCAATTCAGCAATTCGTTCCCTCCAATTAACAATTCGTTCCCTCATTTTAACAATTCATTTCCACGAAATAACAATTCGTTGCCATGGGAACAAATTGTTAATTCGTGGAAACGAATTGTTATATCATGGAAACGAATTGCTAAATTGAGGGAACGAATTGTCATATCGTGGGAACGAATTGTTAATTCGAGGGAACGAATTGTTAAATTGAGGGAACGAATTGTTATTTTGTGGGAACGAATTAATACAAAAAATCCATGTCCCCTGCGGGGCTCCGTACGGCATACACGTCAGTCATAACTATTTAACGGAACGTCAAGAATATCGTTTATTTGGATTATTTTCATCGATAAGTAGGCGCATTCGTTTGATTTAATATAATTCTGGGGTTATTTTCATCGCGGAGTATTCGTTTTATTCAATTCCGGAGTATTCGTTTTATTCAATTCCAGAGTATTCGTTTCCTTCAATTCTGGTTGAAATCGTGCTGTATCACAGTGCTGTGGTATCTGACCTGGCGGCGGGCTACGCACGTATGGGCAAGATTGCCTTCACCAGTTCGTCTTCTTCTTCTATCCCGAGCTCGAGGCCAACAAATAGGCCTGCTTGATGCGCTTTGAGGTGGTATCGTTCACGTGCAACGCGTCCCTCTTCTCTCTCGTCTGCACCGTCATTACATACACTAGAGAATAGCATAGTGTTTCATGAAGTTATTTTATGTGACCACCTCATCATGTGATGTGTATGTCAAACAAACCAACACGGTCCTTAAAGGGGCATATCAGACCTTTTTGAAAGAAAATTCAATAAACAATAAAAATGTGTTTTCATCATTGCCCTGCGTAAAGTGGTTTAATTGAAAATGTATGACGATACTAGAACCGCTGAATTATTTTCAGGATTTTTTGTAAAAAGTAATATAACGCAAAAAGATAGGAAATCCGATATTTATTTACTGATATGGGTGAACATAGAAACAAGCGGTCCTAGTATCGTCATATATCTTCAATTAAACCACACATTACTGTACACAGGGCTAACACGAATTTATCTTGTATTGAATCTTTTCACTAAACGTCGTACGACTAAAATGTTCGTCATAAGCAATATTTTCTTGTGAACACATGGATTTACATTTATTGAGCATAGGCTGCATATCTCGCCGCTGCGGCTGGTGCCTCTGGCCCGGACGTGGCTCAAGAAGCAGACCGTCTGGTAGATATACCTTCACCCTCGTCGGCACCCTCCACTCCCAAAAAGTGATGTCGCTGCGCCGAACGAGGTCCACCAGGCCGATCTACTCTTTCTCCCTCACGATCGCCTACGTTGCAAAACATACAAGTATGCACTCACCATTGTTGATGCGGCCTCTCGCTGAATCTTTTTCAGGCGCATGCCCAGAGACAAGTAGAGCTGCAGGTTCCTGTAGTGGAGCACATAGCGTTCATTGTCGCGGAGGTTTGGGAACCAGCTTTTCGACCTCGGTAGGCGTCACCCCATCGCCTAGGAGGCCATGCTGATACTGCGAAATCCGTTCCGTCTGGACCTTCATGCGCTGCAGTGTCAGTGGATACGCTTTGTGCTCATGGTGGAGCTCTACAGCGTATTCCAGGTCCATCTCGAGGATGTAGCCCTCTGTACTGTCTGCCGGATGCTCCGCTATTACGTCTGTGAGACGATTGCAGTCTTCCACCCACTCAAAACCGCTTGTCCAGGTAGAGGATGTGTTTGGTGGCCCTGACGGGTATTATCCCTCGACCATAGGGTTGTTGGCAGGCGCATGCCGCGCATCCCTTTCTCGATGAACAGGTGCTGAGTCTATGAGCAGCTCCAGCTCCACGCCCGTTTTTTTTTATCAAGGCATCCCAGGAGAGACCGGGGCTTGTGTAGTAGTGCGTGGAGTCCATACCATACTGTATTGTTGGGAATGCAGGAGACATTGCACGTTGTGGAAATTGTGTAGTCTTCGGGCTTAATCTCAGCTTGAGGTTACAGGCGGTGTGGACCGCCCCTCTGTACTGCCCGGTGATGTGGCAGCCCTCACCATCTGTTCAATCTCGCGGCACTAGATTGTGGGCCTCCAGCAAGTATTCCCTCGAGTAGACATGGAGGCAGCGCTCGCAGAAGTGTTTGCGCTCCCGGTGCTTGCTCTGATCGTAGAGAAATTGGTTGATGTCGTTGATCCACGTGTAGTGCAACTTGTCGGGCTTCTCAATCAACAGCAGGTTTATCCCTGGGATATCTTCATGCTGCTTACCGCTGGAAAGAGGGCGTAGAGACCATCGTAGGCAGTGATCATCCCTGTTCCGCACGTTGACCACTGCCTTCTTGTGCCCCCTTGCTGCTGGTAGTGGGATGTAGGAGCCACCCCTCAGAGGTTGTTATCGGGCGATTTCCAGACAAAGCGTCTGTACTCTGTCGACCACCCACCCTGAGCCTCTTGGCGACCATTTTTCGATCGTCTCCAGGATACTAGGGAAGGCATTGTGTAGTGTATTTCTGCTATCATGAACCTTCAGATTAGCTTCTTGTTTATGCGGGAGCACAGGATCTGTGTACTCCTCACTACCATCAGGGCTGTCTTTGCGAAGCTGGATCTTAAGAGCAAGCTGGAACTTGACCCCGTTGAGAGCCAGGACATCTTGGGGTCCTCCTGAAGCCTAGCTCATCCGTCCGCCTTGCAACATCAACAACTCTAGAATCTCCTTCTGGTAGTCCTGGGTTGTTCGGAGCGTTTTTTTGAGGGAGGAAGTGGGTGAAACTCATCGGCAATGACTTTGTGTTTATTCTGGATGCTTGTCCGAGGTTTCGGGGAAGGTAGTTAGCTGCTTGCAGCGGCTGGAAGCAAGGGCTTGAGCAATCGCCTCTTCGCCACTTCCGGGATGGGTTCATCAATGATGTTCTGGGCAACCGCATGGTCCATACTAGCCATGTTGATTGAGTATACCAATTGTAACTCAAGCCTTTAAATATAAATTTCAATCGCTGCTGGACTGGCAAATTTCTTTTGAAGGATCTCTGCGCACGGTGCACAGTGCAATAGCTTAGCATTACCCGCTACTGACGCAGAGTGATATTTGATTTGTCACCGCCTTTCCACAAACACGACAATGCATTGTACGTGATCCTTTCCGTAGACGGACCAGATGTACTTTACAATACCCCCACCCAAACAACGCTGGTCACAGTGCTCCGTAGAGCTAAACTTAAGCCACTGACATGTGTTTTCACCCAGCCTCATTACGCACCTGATTTGGTATATATATTGTAGTGGGTATATCTAAATCGAGAGCCTTTCCCGGCGAGAGTTGTGGGTGCTCTCTTTTGTGGGGGCAGGGAGTCCTCCGAAGGAAGCTCGATTGGGTAGAATGAGCGAAAAAATATGCCGTCTGTGGCTGCGTTTCTTGCGTAGGCGAGTGGGCTCCCCATCATCATAAATGGGATGGGGGCCCGCCAAGGTTGTAGGGCGGGACCTAGGGGGAGTTTCCCCAGAAACCCCCTTGATCATACTACTGGCACAGTGACGTCGCGCGGCGTTGTTGATTGGTTAAAGTTCATTCATATCCACGAGGTTGTCAGTAACAGCACGCTGTTGACCGGCAATCGCTGTTCCAAGAATTGCGACAAAATGACGTCAAGCAAAATCATTCTTAATTTTAATGCCATATTTGGTTATTTTCATTTTTGAAACTATGACAAAATGCAGTGTAAATATAAATAATAAAACCATGGGCTGTTGATTCGCTGTGGTGAAAAATACATTTAAAGTTTGCAAGGAGTCCTTTGGACTTTCATTCGTCCCGCATGACATCGCGCGACGTTGTTGATTGGTTAAAGTTTACTTGGCATCATCATTTCAGCGACGTTGTCAATAACGTCACGCTATTTACCGGCAATGTCGCTTTTTAATGAATTGCGACAAAATGACGTAAAACAAGATGACCTTTATTTTTAACGCCATATTTGGATATTTACTGTTTTGAAACATCAGAACATGCAATTTAATTATATGTAATAACACCATGGACTATTGCGTTTACTGTAGTAAGAAAAACATTTGGTCTGTTTAAAGTTGCTTGGGACTCTATAATCAGTCCTATGCTTTTCATACTACAAACGCAGCAGCCCATTGTTTTATTCCTTTAATAGTTGACGTTTAGCTCTAGTGTCCACACTGCTCTGTGTTGGATGATGCATACACAGCGCCGCCTCCACATTGCCACCGCCGAACCCCGAGTGCATTGCCGGACAGACACACGTGGTGAAGCTGTCGGGGTGATATGTGTCACCCAGCTGGATAATCGTCCCGTCATACGCCATGCAATTGTTACCTAATGACAAATAACATATTGGTACACTGCCGTCTTATCTTGCCAATACGTATAAGTGTATTTGTTACAAAATACTTTGATAGTGTGTTTGAAAGTAAGCAGCTTAATTGGCTGAACCTGAGTTGTTATACAGCTCAAGCTCAGCCAATCAAGCTGCGTGATTGCTAGTTGATATTGCGAATAGATGTTCAGAAACGTTGACATATTGGCAATATTAACGTAGGCGGTGGTGTACAGCCAATGAAATAACTGTACCCTTTAAATGGAATTTTATTTCCTTATTCGCTGATCCCAATAATCAACAAAGGTTTCCTCAAATTGTGTCGAAAGTCAACATAAAGTTCAAAGCAAAGGCGGGATTTCCGCATGTGATTTGACGTTTGTGTTAACTTGTGCTTTGGAGTTTGTGTTTACGTGTGCTTTGAAGTTTGGCTTTGAAGCTTGTGTTTACGTGTTATGTGAAGGTTGTGTTGATTATAGCATGTACTTTGAAGTTTGTCTTAACATGTGATTTGAAGTTTGTGTTACCATGTGCTTTGAGGTTCTGTTAACCTGTGATTTGACATTTATGTCCTTTGACAGTTATGTTAACATGTTATTTGACATCTATGTTCACATTTTACTTGACATTTATATTATTATATGTTTTGGATTTTGTGTTGACTTTTCATTTATTTTACAGAATTATTTTCATTAAATAAGTGAATAAATGGCGAGGATAATCGGGCTAACTAAACTGGTTTCAAAGATTTGATATTGAAGGAATGGATGATGTAAACACAGGGTGTGGGATAACGCGGTTTCCGACTTGCGTGATGGTTTTATGAGTTTAAAGTAGGTTTCCTTCAATATCTTTGTAACGGAATGACTGATTTATTTAAAAAACATAGAGGAACAAATGGAGCCAACAGGTTGCCTTTTATATAGTTTGCTTTAATCTCACAATTATGTCGTTTTGGCGAAGAACTTGGTACCGTCAATGTAAATATAAATCTAGTGAGATGTTGGGTACTTAAAAACTTTCACGCATTTCTTACAAAACTTTAACTCAAATTTCAGGGTAATTTGGCCTTGGCCTTGAGCATGTGGGCTGCATGGGTGGGTTGTAGAATGAAAATATGTATGGCGATAAACAAATATATGAAGGTCAAATCATTTGTACTTAGAGTTGTGGAGATATTGGGCATTAAAAACTTTAAAGCAGACAAAAATTAACACAAATTTCAAAGTAATTTGACCTTGACCTTGTGCATGGGTGCCACATGGATGGGCTATAGAATGAAAATATGGATGAGGATAAAGAGGTATGTGACGTTCCAAGTCAAATTGACTTATGGTTGTGGAGACATTACAAAAAAATAACGCAAGTATTGAAGTAATTTAACCTTGACCTTGGGCATGGGGGCCTCATGGATGGCTTATACACAGAAAAATGTGCCACATATGCAATTCATATGAAACTAATTATGCCGGACACACGGACGCACAGCCGCACGGACGCACGGACGCACGTCAAAATCGGCGACTAAATCACGCCGACCGCAAGCGGGCGTGATGAAAACTGTACTCGTTTCTTCATGAAAGTTATCAGTTATTGTCAACATTTAGAGCACCCATAAACACATAAGTCATCGTGTTTGGTGCGCTATCAAAACTCTCTGTTTGTTAGAAAGATTTAAAACAAAATCTACTTTAAAAATGACGTCACAGATTACGTCACGTCGGGAAATCAGATTCGGAAACCACGTATTCCAATACCTTGAAAAAGTGATATTGAATTCGAAAAACTGCCGTATTTCTCGTAAGCTACGTTGAAAGCTAACATAAATGTCAAAGCACATGTTGTAATTTTTGCTCACTTTTGATTTATGTTACGGTTATTCGATGAAAACGGCGATACGAGAAGCTAGCTAATGCCAGAGCGCACTTCTATATCAGTAACTTTTACTAACACTGTTTTCATTCAAAGATATGCAATTGATGGCATATTAACCCTTTAAACATTACAAACCTGTTTTTATACCCACTTTTTGTAGAAAAATGGGTATATTGTTTTTGCCACGGGTGTCCCTTTGCAAAAATGCCTTAGAAGTTGTATAATTTCTAAACTGTAATAAAAATGGAGCTTAATACTCGGTAATTTTCTTTATAGCGGAAGGTAGATACTGGAAATGACTCTTGAGTCATGGAATATCTCCCCTTTTGCACCTAACTTGCCCGTACATCCGTCCGTCAGTGACATTTCTTGTAAGAAATAACACCTTTTAACGTAATAGGTATGGATTTGAAACTTGGTGTGCGCCTTCCATATGGTGTGTAGATGCGCAAAGTGCATTTTGATTTTTGATTTGACTCCCAGTCATGGATTATCTCCCCCTTTTCGACTTAGAAATTCTCAAGTGTGCCCTGTCCCCCGGTCATAGATTATCTCCCCTTTTTGACTTATAGCATTTGGGAAAAGTGGGTATATTGCAATGGCGCGCCATCGACTCTAGTTCCAAAAAGTGTTGATCCAGACGAGCCGTCTCCTCAGGATCTGCACATTTTGCAACTAATGTTCATATCTTTGAGAACAAAAAACACCCCATTTTCATAAATGGACTAGTCTGAAAATCATTTTGTGACGATTGGATTGATCGAAAAAATTAACATATATCAAAATCCATTCCAGTTACTTATGAAAGGGTTAAGTGCATAAAATAGAAAGTAGTACACGATGGTACCTGGAATGGGAGAAAATTGATTAACTACTGCGTCATTGGCAAATAATTATTGAACGCATACGAATAAGCCGTTTATATCAACTTACCATAAAGACCATATTTGAAACGTCTATAGATCTAATTGACATAAGCCATCTCATCAAAATCGATGTATAGACTGGTTTCAAATCCAGAATATGTGCTTAAAATAGTCCTGGAGGCAAATTGGGGTAATGGACAGTGCACGACCGTTGTAACATGTATGCTGAATCCGAATAAATCGGTTACCAGGCTGGATTTATTTTAGTTTTTACCTTCAAAATTTCAAAACAAAATGGCCGCCATAAAAATCAAATTACCGAAAGTACTGAAACTAGGTTAGCTCCACAAGATTACTAATAAGTATATTTTATTTATATAATGATGTTAAATGGCTTATCATCAGCTAAAGTAATTTTAGGTCGGTTAACAGGGCCAAATCCCATATATTCCATGTGTACAGTAGGGAAGAAGGAAAAAGGAAAATCCCAAAATCAGAACAGAATATTTACAGACAAAAATACAGTCAATGTGTAACGTGGCTTCGCACACTTTCATATATTTTGATAATTATCAGAAACAAGTATACAAATAAAGTTCGCCTCTCTTTGTATTTTGATTTGGATGAAATAAAGTGCACCGTACCTACCAATACGATTACATTTCAGGGTATAAACCTAAGTACGCTAAACCTTATTGTTTTTTCAAACATTCGGGAACTTTGTTTTCTCGGCTCTGAAAAGCGTAGATAAGGTTCACACCCGTCATATAAAATGGCATGTTATTTCATTCAGAAGAAAAACGTACGTATGCATTGGATGCGAATGCATCATAAAGGGCTCATAATTCTATAAATGAACATCGACACTGGAATAACAACACTGTAAGCGCGTGTAATTTGAAAACTGGATAAGGTATACACACTTTTTAAGCAGGATAAGGTACACACATATTTTCTCTTGGATTGAGTATAGGCTGTCTAACACTTGTAGGACGACTTTAGTCATAAATGGTATTCACTACAATCCATTATATTTTCCAACACTGAATGCATTTTATTTTCATTTCAAATCGCCATGTAACATGCGTCAGATCAGCAGCAAGTTGCTGAACGATCACAAGTGAGATTTACATTAAAACACCATTTGTCATTTCTCTAAATAACACTAGGTTTATGGACCTAATTCCTACGTTGATGAAATAATTTTATTTCCACAAACTACACTTACAATTGTTGCAACAACAAGTATCCGTGTAATAAAGGTCATATATGCAAATCAATTGTTAACAACGTGAAATGTCAAGCGTGAACAATTATGACGTAACGGCATGATATCAACTGGAGCCAAAATCTCACGACATATCTCGTATAATATACAGAACCGTATTATGCAGGGTTTTGTCACGCTAAAACACAGGATTCGAACATCTCACCAAGGTAGTTTTGAATGAACGTATCACAAATAAAATATTAACAGAACATAACAGTCGCTGACACTTCCCCCAATTTTAAGATAAAAGTAGTATTAAATCTTCTCTTTAGAACTACATAAATGGAGTCCGCTGCCACATCATTGCCAACAAATATTTAATAATATAAATATTTCAAACTGAAAACAGGCATAATACAAATTACAATTAATATAAAGAGATCATTACATGTAACAGAAAAACAAAATAATTGAGTGTGAGGGGCTAGGAAATATGACAACTGTTTTGCAGTTTATTTTTAAAATCGGACAAACAGAATAAAAATACAGCGATATCAAATGACATAGTATACCATGTGAATACTTTTGTAGCTAAACACACTTTAAAACAGCACAACTATGTATGGTCCGCAGTATGTTTTACTTAGAATTTCAACGTGCTAAGTGGTTTCCCTATTCTTTCTTATACATTATGATAATTTGTGAATAACGGTATATTGGTGGCAGATGTCCATCGAATGAAAAATATCATCATATTATAATTCATTTTCATTTCGTAATACTCACCAAATACAACAAGCTACTTTAAGGATGTTCTACCCTTCTAGCGGCCCCATGTAAAGTCACTGGAAATCTAATAAAAAAACGTACTCATAAACCGATAACTACTTACACAAATAAACCGCACATGTATTAATGTATTCAATAAGTTTTTATGCAGATGCTGCCAACAAGGAAATCACACCATGTGCTGTAGCTAGAAAATAATAAAAAACATGTTTGTGTTTTACATGTACATTTTGGCAGAGACGTAAATATACATGTGCTACATCAAAATTGGTCTGTTATCTGGATATTACAGGTGTGTGTGTGTTTTTTTATTGGTAGCAGTATCTGCATAAAGATTTACTGATCGCATTCATATGGTTCATTGGTGAAAGTAGTTATTGTGTTATTAGTATGTTTTAGTATATTTCCATAGAGCAGCACTACATTAAAGCTGAAGTCTTTAGAGTATCCGAGTATCGTTTGAATGACACCGACATTACAAACTAAATGTCACAAATATGATAAAAAAATACCAATTCATAGAAAAGTTACAGAGGTTCAAATATCTGCATAAATTATGCAAATTTATGAAATTCAGAAATATTGATAATTCATAAAACCTCATTATACCAAATAGTGTGTATCTGAAAAACAGAAAATATTATCTCAAAGGAGTCCGAAAAGAATTAATGAAATAAAACCATTTACGGACAAACATGTTAAAAGATGTTATGTTGTTGAATTATGGTAAATGTATATGAAATGGCATTCTAAATTAATGAAAATTGAAAGTTAAAATATTTATCACATGAAAACCTTGTTATAACCCATTTCATACGACAAACGTGTAATAACACCTGCAGCGAATTTGATTGCCTGGCCGCATCAACCTAATTACGTAGTCATATTATGTGCCAACGTTAAGGAAAACGAACAAAATGAAGACTTTCCAAATGATGTCCCAAATGGCGATCGACAAAACAACGATGTTTTGACGTTGACGTCATCCTATTTTAGTAAGTAAGTAACGTCTTTATTTATATAAGAAGCTCAGTTGAACTAGCCAATCTTCCCTGAGATCATCTATCTATCTACACGTACATGTATATTTAACAAATAATAATGATATTAAGGGTATTAACATGTAAACATGAGTCACAATGTAACAATTACATTCGTATGGTTTTCATATACATGTATGTATGATGAAACCGTACATGCGTATTAGATTAAGAGCTAATCATGTTGATTACTTGTATGAACTTGTACTATGTATTTGCTCTTAAAATATTCCACGGACTTGGCAGTTTGAACATACACTGGTAGATCATTCCACATGTTGGCCCCATAATAGACGAAGGTTGACCTGTATAGTTCAATGTTAGGCTTTGGTAGATATTATTGTTCCTATCTGCTGACCTTAAGTTTAACCCATGCATTATTGTTGTTTTGTTTAAATGCATTGTTTAGATAATTTTGGAATAACTTATGCATGCACTTAAACATTTGAATTGTTTTTTGATATTTTATTCTGTCTTTTATTTTCATCAAATTAAGTTCCTTAAATCGTTTGTCAGAGGGATAGTCTATATGTTTATCCAAACGAATTACTGTTGCTTCCTTTTGTACTTTAAGAAGTTTAGAGAGCGACATGCTGTAACTTCTCCAAACTTCTTCAGGAGATTTAGCAAATGTGGACAGTGTACTGTCATCAGAAAACATGTCGGTACAAGAGAAATTTGTATACAATGGTAGATCATTGATGTATATCAGGAATAGTATTGGTCCTAGCACTGATCCCTGTGGAACTCCGAATTTTGCAGTAAGTGAACTTGAGAGCTGACCTGAACAGATTACCTGTTGGAGCCGTTATTTAAGTATGAACTAATCCATGTTAGCACATGTGAACCAAATGTGTAGCTAGATACACTCCAGTTAGGTAATATGAAGTGTTTGCAAAGAATGTGAATTTTTAATATGGCATATTTTAATATATGTATTGCTAGTATTAAAACTACTTTGCTTCGTGGAGCTTTTCAACATTATGCGAAAATAGTCAATGACGTATTCTCACTGAAAAGTATCAGCTATCACCAATTTGTTTGCTATTTGGAGTGTGAATGTAACTGGAAGAGAAAAATATGCACTGACACGGGACTCGATCCCGGCACCTCATGTGATAATGATAATCTGAAACTCGTTTCCATTTGATAAGGGAGTTATGGAACTGGTCAGTAAATTGTGCGTGACTCGTTTAATAAAGTTCATATCAAATGAAAACTCATTTGAAATCCTCTATATATATTCATATAATATTAATATATAATATGCAAGTACTTATATGACGTAGGGATGGGTTGTGGACTAGGGTTTAGACCCTGACACCTGACTTCCAATCCGGAGGTTGTGGGTTCAAACCTCGCATAGGGCATCAACAAATACTTTCATAGTATTTCCATCCCACTGGTCTATCGGACGAGGCTTTAAACCGTGATCCCATCTCTATATGACCTTAGCTGTTGGTGGTACGTTAAACTCTTTCACTTTTTTCTTATATGACATCATTCGTGTCAATGCAAATTTACAGCATTTTTAACGTTTCAATCAAGTGATACTTTTACATGCAGTTTTCTAGGCATCCCAACTCATCAATCACTGTCATCGCCAGTAATAAAACAGAAAATGACAAACAAATGCAGTTCTAAAATACATGTAATTAGCACTACTAACTGTTCCACATTATTTTTACAGACGAACATATTGAAATCATTATTTCTAAAAATATATTTAAATTTAAGTATACACATGTATATAATTTTTTCATCACTAGCAAAAAAATGACCCTCCCCCCAAAAAGATATTTGATGAAATTCCATAAAATATTTTACTGTGAAACAAAATTCCTATTGGAATTTAACATGGAAGCTAAACATAGGTTTTAAAAAATAATTTTGGACTTTGTTGACCGATTTTCAAAAGCTAGCTTTGTTTTCTTAGAATCATAATTTCCAGGCTACATTTTCCAATTGTTTTCGTTGTTCGACGCTCATCTCACCATCCTCCATTTTACCTCATGTTAAATTCACATAGTTAATTCGTTTTTCGCAATAAAATCAATATTTTATGGAATGTCATCCAATAAAATAAGGGAGGGTAACTCTTTTGTTACTGATGAAAAGGTACTTGCAATTAACTATGTCTTACATTTAGTGTGATAAACAGCCACAGGTTGGTCGGCAGAAAAATGTGGAACAGAGAGTAGACATCAAACAAGCCAGCCAATTGAAAGTTAAATCATTTTCTCTTGTATTTGTACATCTTGCCGTATGTATCACGGTGATGGGATCGAATTTCCGAATGTTTTGCCATGTGATCACGAAGTGGTATACGGATTCTGCTTGAACTTGAAACCACAGATGTCACAACTTACCATCTTAGATCTCGTTTCCATGAGTTCATGTCTCACCAAGTCTGCATTTCTTGCAAAGCCCTTTCCGCATGTGTTTTACACGTGCAATTTGGTGACACCTATGTCGATTTAAATTCGTTCTTGAAAACAAATGGTTTCTCGTCACAGACGTACGTCCCCAACCTTCGATGATGCATTTCATGCTGACGGATGAAAAATGGCACATTACATGTACATGTATTCGATATCTTTAACTTTTGATTCAACTTATCCTTGAGCATATATACAGTGTTAGACAGCCTAGACTTAATTCAAGAGAAAATGTGTGTGTACCTTATCCTCTTTGAAAAGTGTGTGTACCTTATCCAGTTTTTAAATTCGCTTACACTGTTGTTATACAGACTTTCCTGGTAATTCGATGTTCAGTTATAGATGTATGAGCCACATACGATGCATTCACATCCAATGCATACACACACTTGTCTTCTGAATGAAATAACATGCCATTTTATATGACGAGTGTGAACCTTATGCACGCTTTTCAGAGCCGAGAAAACAAAATTCCCGAAAGTTTGAAAAATCTATAAGGTGCAGCGTACTGATACTTACATTCTGTAAAGTACTCGTATTGGTGCGCTTTATTTCATCAAAATTGGTTCCGTACAAGCTTAGAAATCGACATTTTCTTACCTCGAATCAGCGATTTTCTTCCAAATTCGGTGTGTATCTTATTCAAAATATCACGTGGGATGGCCACCTTGGATGTGACGCTCAACACCAGACATATGTGTGTCACATGTCAGCTAGTTCACGCGAGCTCAAGGATGCGCCATTGTTGTTGTATTACGTGAATCAATTTGCAAACACATGTAAGTTTACATGGCTTCGCTCACCCGAAAATCTCCCGATCTAACATATATAATATAACAATTAAAATTCATGTTCCTCATCAATCCATTATCCTTTCATATAATAAAGTCATATTAACATTTATGAAGACACCCACAATGGTGATGTGTGACACCCAGCTACACCAACAAATTCAATTTACTAGTCAAAAGTTTCACCGTGTATGAAAAACAACAAATATTATTGACCAAATACTCACACAATCGCACCGACGACAATAAACCAACATCATTACTATCCTACTCCTGAATACACAGCATCGGTGAGGCGTGTGTCCGGCCACAGGTTGAAGTGACGGACCATGGTTTATAAATACATGAAATATACAAAAAATAAAAAGCACCAAAAAGTGAAAATATAGCTAAATAAATGTGTTTACTCCCCATACACATTAATGTGTTATAAGATGGAGTAAAGCTATGTCAGCACACAGGTGGAAGACTCGGACCTATGACACCAAAAAAATGCCTATTAAAAAAAATCCCATTACCCCACCCACTTGGTCTCGTACAGTACATAACGTTAATTCAAGGTGAGCATAAATAGCGCTATTATAGAAAGAGCCCTCTTTTTTCCGGCTCGCACAAACACAATAAACATCGATTAAATTAAAAACACTTTTTTCTAATTTTATTGACTTTCTTTCATGATTCGCGTACTATCAGATTATGTCTTCCGGAAACCCTGAAAAGGGAAAGTCCTCGCGTCTATTTTTAGGTTTAACCAATCAGAGATGTTCTTACATAGACGCTTCGGTGGTTGTATTACGGAAGATAGTGCATTGACCCAGTTCCAGATAATGAACGAAATTATAGAAAAAAGTGTTTTTTAGATCGGCGAACGATCACAATTGGACGAACTTTGTATGGTTGGAGTCTCTAATGTATATGATCATGGTGCACGACTTTAGTTTGAGCTGGCGATCGGCTATCGGCCAAATATGACCGATAATCCAGCCGGACGGCCTCCGATTCTGTGTGAGATTCTTTCGTACACGCAACTTTCGCTTTGGATGGGGTAATCAAAACGCGAATAACTCAATAAATACTTGAAACAGCGATTTGAAGTGAGTATATTCACACACCTAATACCTTTATCGATTGCCAGAGACATATTTCATACATTTAATCGATGTTTATTGTGTTTGTGCGAGCCGGAAAAAAGAGGGCTCTTTCTATAATAGCGCTATTTATGCTCACCTTGAATTAACGTTATGTACTGTACAGACCAAGTGGGTGGGGTAATGGGATTTTTTTTAATAGGCATTTTTTTGGTGTCATAGGTCCGAGTCTTCCACCTGTGTGTCAGCATATTTTATTCTCACTTTTTGATGCTTTAGGTATATTTAATGTATGTATATATATTGGTCCGTTACTTCAACCTGTGAGTCCGGCGGCTCTGTTCAGAGATCATCAGGCAATATAAAATTATTATATATAATCCCCACTCGCCCCTAAACAGTAATGCCAGATTATTATTTTATTTGAATATATTTGAAGATAAAATCATTAATTATTGCTTGTTAACAATATTTAACTCTTAATACAAATTAAAAAAAATAGGACACATACTGCCCTATTTTCCCCCAAAATTCGGATTTTATTCACTAAATTAACTTTATATGACTTCACAAGTCGCCATAATGGCCGCGAGGTATCCTTCCACTAAACTGGTGCAATACCTCTGGTGACAGTTCAGTTAACTATTGTGTATTGGGACAGTAGGACAAAACATTGACTATAATGTAAATATATAATTAAATAATTCAGACTGTGTGCTTAATTCTTTAGTTTATATGTGCTAATTCAGTAAAATTCAGTAATGAAACTTTAAAAATTCGACACTGATAATGGTAGTTTTAAATGTAGAAATAATTGACATTCCATCTCTACGCCTGCTATATATACTAGGTAGCTCCGAAGGAGCTAACCTAATAAAAACTCATGATTTACCATTACTGGTTTTCCTTATCAATGCATCTGTATTAAAACTGTTAATATGCTAAAATAAGATAAATAATTTATAGGATGTCTTTCATTAATATTTGATATGATTATGACTTATAAACTTAAAATGGCCGCCAGTTTAATATCCATTATTGATAGACAGGTTACTTCCCCATAATAAGTCATCGATGCATTTTTGGGCAGTTATCGGTAGCCATGCAGTGGTTTTAACATAGTATATGCTGAATCCAAATAAATCGATTACCAGGCTGGAGTTTTAATCTTGAACTTCAAAATTGAAAAACAAAATGGCCGCCATTTAAACATATGTTTTAACGATATATGATTTTCTAAACTAATTTATCATGGGAAATTTTGCAATAAAAACAACAAATGTTGTTATATTAACAATGTCTTGATTGTAAGTTGTTCTGATATTTATAAAACGTATTACTTTTCCAGATGGCCGCCACAGTTTGTCTATTAACATATTTTTAAAGGCAATGTTGGTGAAATTTGCAAACAAGGTAAAAATATTGTCTATAGAGTTTAATACATGAACCCTATTTGAACACATTTCATCGGATTTTGAAATCAACAAACACATTTGCGACGCTAGCGTAGCTATTAAGTGGCACGAATTGGTAATATAATCTCCAATTCTGTGGTATAATGTAACGTGTAATGTCTCTTGTGATCTAACTATATATTATCCACTCAGATGAGTCCGTTACCTGCTCGACTGTATATTATTGTACACACCAGTAGCCTACTTATTGTCATAGTATATTTATTTATATGTGGTGTGGTATTGCACACTATCTTATAACAATCATATATATGTATATACGTATATACTTATTTCATTTATCTTCAGATCTGTATATGCCATTATGCATCTTGGAAACATGTTTTCTCGAGGCGTAATGGATGTATCGCGGACGGATTGTGAATTGTGATGACTTGCTTGTCATAAAGGAAATATGATACTTTATTTTCAGATCGTGCCCCATATATCACACATACAATGTTTGCACAGTTGGCCCTCTTCGTTAATTATTTATTATCCAGTATTTCTGCACATGATGGTACTGCTTGAGCCTTTTCATGCGTCTGTACATAGCATTTATATCTTCCACTATTTGCATCTTTGACTGAGGCAGCCAGTGAAACATACGCATACAATAACCTCCAAACATGCATCAGGGATTGGTGGTAGCATCATCAACTCTGGCATTAGTTGATCGCCAACGAATGTCCAACTGGACGTAGACGTATCTGATAATACATGTATAGTTGTAGCAGCCAGGATCAATTCCAAGGTCTGATAATGGACACGCTGAATATGCAACTGTGCAGCATCGGTGGTATGTGGCAGGGTTTCTTGTGATTGACATTTGTATACTACAATTCACTCTGACGTTGTTACACGTAGTCACAGTCTCAGTCTCAGTCTCAGTCACAGCATATAGGCAATATATGAATGTTTTTGCTGAAGACACAATCTCGGTAATAAGCAGTGTCGTGCATTGACCCCGCAACAATGCATGTTCTTTTTCAAATGCAGGTCATGCATCCTACTTGCCATGTCTAGCCAACTGTGACACGCTGTGTAACATACAGTGATTATAATGAAATGCTATAAACAACTGTATAGGTAGCTGCCGATGAATATTATGTACAGGCTTATTCGACGTGCCAGTCTTCATCCACAACATATCTTATAAAAAATGAGCTACATATATGAGCAGAATAAGGACATTCGTGTCTCGGGACGATACCACAATATAGTTGTGTGTCCGCTTCCTCATAGTGCCGACACATTCAATGTAGTGTTTGATGTATTCTCCTATATCGCTCAGTCCACCAGCAACATCTACTGTCTTATAATGTGTGAACATGAACATGATTCCAGGCCGATTATAGAAGAATCTCTTCTTAATTCCAGGGAACTGGGACAGACCAAACTAGACAAATTTGTAAAAAGCACGTTTCTTTGTTAGACAAGAATAGGCTACCATGCGCACCGATTTGAAAAAGATGACTCCCCAGGAATAATGCCCAAACATTTTCAACATGCATTGTTGTGGAGGAAAATGCTAACCACAGAGGAAATTAGAGGTAGACGTAGGCGGGCCGCAACATCTTACAGGCTCACAAATGGATGTAAAGTAGGTCGGGATTACAACTTGTGAAACATTTTGCAACATGAATTTATGCCCGTGCAAGTGTCAGCTACATCGTCAGACAAGAGTTTGCATCCAACAACTGAATCCACCATAGTCGATGAACATGTACACACAAAGCCTGCAGTTATTCTGATATCGCTGACAGTAAATATGGACAGGCGGTGATGGTGGCTATTGGTAAACAAACCACGGTAATTGCATTTGGAGGCTATGTACATATCTTTTATGAAGTCAATATTACATATTTCAACTGAATTGCTGTAATATGTGACAAAAACAGGTACGAGAACCAATACAAAAATATACATACCGAACCAATTGGCACACAATTAAAGATCCATCAGTACCATTACCCAATAAAGTGGACGAACATTGTAGAATGGCGTGCAAATAAGCACGTTCTCTCTGACTGAACAACTCATCCTACAGGCTCTGATGGGTGGTGATAGTGATTGCTGGAGTGCGCGATATAGCAGATGTGAACATATCAAATAATACGTTGGATGTGCAGGCACTATGGGCAAACCATGATATGTGGACACACGATCCGTTCTTCACTGCATCGCCATGGATGCTGAGTCTATTATGATATCGTCCCGAAACACAGATGAACTAATTCTGCTGATAACCCATTTTAATAAGACGAATTGATCACGGCTGCGAATTAAGACTGACACGTCCAATAAGCCAGAGTATTTTCATGTACATGCAATTCACAGACGTCTACCAGAACAGTTGGTTGAAGAAAAAAGAAGTTTTATATTTTCACTTTATGTGACAGCGCGTTACTGTTAGCTGATGTAGTTACGTGCGACGCGAGCGTGAATTTATTCTGCAAATGTCAATCATTAGCGACCAACTTGTGCAAGATTTGATGAGGCTACCACCAATCCCTGATGCATTTTGGATATTATTTCATACGTATGTTCCACTGGCTGCCGTAGTCAAAGATGAACATGTAAGAAGATGTGAATGATGTATATATACCGATGTAAATGCTCCAGCAGTACCATCCACTGCAGAAGCACAGGATAATAAATACTTAACCAATCGTGCCATGCTGTACATACATTTTATATATGATGTATGGGCCAAGTTTTGAAAATAACCTGTCATATTTCCGATGGGACCAGCCAATATCTAGGCATGTCCAATATGAATATGGTCTTTACAATTCATAACTCGCCCGCAAGGCAACCATTATGTCTCAAGAAAATGATACTGTGTGTTAAAAGTGTATATTGGCACATCCAGATCTGAAGAGAAAAGACACATACGCAATGGTCTGTCCGATCAAAGCCTTCACACACTTTTCGAGTGATTGTTTAAAGATAGTGCGCCATTGCACATTATGTAAACTAATATATGAGTGACATCAAGTAGACCACTACAGTGTGAATTAATGTACGTTCGAGCAGGTAACATACTAATCTGAGAGGAGTATGTATTGTTATACTGCAAATGACAGAATACATTAAATTATACCACATAATTGGAGATTATATTAGCAATACACTTAATAAATGCATTAGCGTCTCAAATATGTTTGTTGATTTCAAAAGCTGATGAATGATACTTTTCAAGCTATATATTATAACTTCTCAAACAATAAGTTACCCTATTTGCAAATTTCACCAAACCACTCCTTAATAATGTGCCAAGAGACAAAAATTGGCGGCCATCTTGGAAAATAATGTCGTATCATTATTAAACAACCTAATATCAATACATGGTTATTATAATAACACCTGTTGATGTTGTTGCGAGATTTTCCATGGCGGCCATTTTGTTTTTAAATTATGAAGGTCAAAACTAAAAAATCCAGCCTGGTAACCGATTGATTTGGATTCAGCATACATGTACCTGGAGTATGTTTTATGGGGAAAATAACCCGGCTAGAATACATTGTATAGAATTTAGGCTTCCGACTGAGGAAATGTACATTATTACGTTTGCAACCAGCATAGCCCCAGATCATCCTGCTCATTCGTGCATTCTGATCAGAGCCTACGCTGTTCGGCATTCAGACAGGCATACAGCCGCCAACCAACAACAAAGAAATCATTACCTACTTAATGGAACATTCCAAACAACACAACACGATTAAATAGTATATGTCAGTTGTACGCTTGAAATGAAGTTCAATTGGGGGAGATAATCCATGGCAGAATAATCAAAGCAAAACTAGAAAGTCACTTTGAGCATCTACACACTATAAAGAAACTACATACCAAGCATCAAGCCTCCAGTTATTACGGTTTAGAAGTTTTACTGGCTACATGGCAAACTGGTGAAATTCTAAGTGAAAAAGGGGGGGGGGGGGGTAGGGGGGGGGGAGATAATCCATGACCCGGGGTCGAATAAAACATCGAAATAGAAGTGGCGCATCTATTTGCCATAAGGAAGCTACATACCAAGTATCATGTCTGTAGCTAGTACGGTTTAAAAGTTTTACAAGCTCCAAGGCAAAATTGAAAAATTCTAAGACGAAAATGAGGAGATAATCCATGACCTGGGGGTCGAATCAATGATCAAAATAACTTTGCGCATCTACTCATCAGAAGGAAGCTACATACCAAGTCTCAGGTCTGTAGCTACTATAGTTTAAAAGTTTTACGAGTTGGTGACAGCCGGACAAGGGTAACACTAAATGCCCCCTCCACTTTCGTGGTGGAGTATAATAATACGGTTGACAGACTGATGCGGAACTTGTTATTTGTGGCTGTGACAGGATAAATGGGACCAGTGTAAACCCAGATCGGCATATCCATCCATACAGTGTGATCAGGATCTGCACTGTACGCCATTCCATCAAACAAGCAACATAATTCGTTACCAGGCTACAGGAGTGAAATTTTGATCAGGAGCTACACTGGTGACACATACAATAAGCCTCATGTCTCCAGTCACAGCCACATACAAGCTATGTCAGCCATGTCGACAATGGCGGCTTACCATTTGGGCAGCTCTGCTTAATGGAAAAGTTTCAAGCTTAACATAAACTAGTACATGTCAGTTAGTTAGTGCTGAAAGTGGTAACCCTTTCAACCCTAAATAACTGGAATGGATTTTGATGTGTTAACCAATCCAATCGTCAAACATTGATTTTTAGACTAGTCCATTTATGAAAAGTGGGGTGTTCTTTGTAACAAGTATGAGCATTACTTGCAAAAAGTGCAGATCCTGGTGAGACGGCTCGTCACGAGCCGGCTCATCTGGACCTACATGGTTTGCAAAAACGCTATAGAGGTCTGTAGTTTTGAAAGTGTTAAATACATGGGGCCCGTTTGACTAAACTTCGTACGATAAAGTTAGTCCTTATAAGTTGCTTATCATACTAAAGTGGCTAATTAATGCTTCTATTTTCCGCCAACATGTACACATCGTTTGACTAAAAATTAAATAACAGTGGCTATCAGTGCACATGTGTTTCTAAATTCAAATTTTGCACTTAGTCCTACAATGAATCGTATGGAAGCGTCCTGGTGCCAATGCTAAAATATATTTATCTCATAATTAGGAGATATTAAATCCTAATTAGGAGATATATCTTGTAATTAGGACTTACTATATCCTAATTAGGAGATGCTAAGTATATCCTAATTAGGACTTACTATCTCCTATTTAGGACTTAGGATCTCCTAATTGGGAATTAATAATTTCTAATTAGGACTTACTATCTCCTAATTAAGAGTTAGTATCTTATAATTAGGAAACAAAACATTTTTAGCACTGACACAGATATTAAGTCCTAATATTAAGAGATTATAAGTCCTAATTAGGAGATAAAATATTTTAGCATTGGCACCAGGCCGTTTCCATAGAAACGGGCCCCATTATATGAGCTTTAACGAATGACGGCAATGGCAGCTTACCATTTGGGCAGATTGGACAACACTGACCAGGCGGGCGGACGGCGTCCACACACATATCATATTGACAGTCAATGACTATACACGACCTCTGGTTGGGTGCGTCACATCTGACAAATCGGAAAAACATAACCGCCTGTGTTAATCATGCCGAGATTACCTACAGCTATTGGCAATGCCAAAATCAAGCAATTTGATTGACTGTGTTTGAGCTGTACCACAGCTCATGTGCAGCCAATCCAGCTGCTTGACTTCAAACGAAATATTCAAGTATTTTGACATAGAACAACTTGACAAGCGGTAGTGTACATACATCGTCTTTCTGGCCACAAAGCTAACATTCCGGATTCTCTTCCGCTAAAACATTTAACCTGCTAAATTTCGTTCCCAGAATAATCTATTCTCGGTTTACGGTCTGGTACACTAGTTCCCGAGTGTGTCATATTATCAGCAGGGTGTACAATGCATGGCTGCGCTCAAGGAATATACTATTTAAATATGGCACCGGTCACATGAAGCTCCCATGCAGTTTGCGGACCGCGTAAGCTTTATCGAAGATGTTTTGACCCATAGTGGCACCGTATAGCCCGTTGCTGAAAGTTGAGCATGCACAACTTACAGACATGGGCTTCATACGATTTTGGGTCCGTATAAGGCTCGTAGATAGTCGTGCGGGGCAGTACGCGTCCCTTACAGGCCCACATGTTTGTTGGGTCCTCATCTAGCTGCCCCGTGCGACTTTTAAACAATTGTATAGATCCCTTGCAGTCGCTGCACGTGCACATTACGCAACCCATAGAGTACATGTACGGGTTCTTGCGATCCCGTGGCCAAAAGTATCACAAGAACACGCAGAGAACCCGTAGGAAATCCGTAGACCACCCGTATGAATGTAACCGTACGGACATCCCAAGATCCACGGGCCTGGGACCACTCGGTTTCATGTGACAAATATCAAAACCGGAAACCATGAACACACATTGCAATTTGGTCCAATTTCAAAATATAAGTTTCGTTTTCTAGTTAGATCATTTCCAAGCTATCTAGCCAGGTTTCGGAGTCAATTTCCAAAACGTTTCGTTTTTTTTTGTACTCCTCCCAGAGCTCCTCTACCTCCTTTCCTCCATGTTAAATTCCCATAGACAAATAAATGTTTGTAATAAAATCAATATTTGACCAAATTTCACAAAATAAAAAGAAGAGGCTCATTCATAAATTTTGATAACATTTAATATTATCGAAACAAAATATTGTTTTTGCATTGCTTATATGGGCGTAAAATTTGGGCAGGTTTTTGCGAAACAAACAGTAGTTATTTCCCTTTGCAAATATATTCATAGACATCCGTCCTTGGCTTATTTTAGCGTTTATTTCTTACTGAATAACCTGCAAAAATAAAGACTGCAAACAGAGTAGACCCAGATCTGACTGCACATACGTGCAGTCTGATCTGGGTCTACACTGATTGAAATACAATTAATAAATGTGAATATATGATTCTGGCAAATATTGCCGTTCCGGATCAGATTGCGCAGATATGTAGGATGATCTGGATCAACACTAGTCGAAAACACTGCAATGACTTACATGTATTTACACAACAAATCATGCGATATTCGGTTTTATTACAAGCAATTAGGCCAGTAGTATTATAAAGGCCTGTTCTGGCAGAGATCTTCGTCTAGGGCCAGCCCCGCCCTGGCTGGCCTAACCCCATTTCTGAACTATGCCGGTTCTGGCACATCTCCCCCTAGGGCCCGACCCACCCACCTGGCAGGCCCCATCCCACTTCTGTCGATGGGGAGCCCACCCCGCCCACCCTAGACACGCAGCCATGGACGGCATATTCGTTCAACCGAGCTTCCTTCGCGGGCCCTGCCCCATCAAAAGAGAGCCCACACAACCCTCGCCGGGCCAGGCTCTCGATTTAGATATACCCACTACAATAGATATACCAAATCAGGCGCACAATGAGGCTGGGTAAACACATGTCCGTGGCTTAAGTTGAGCTCTACGGAGCTCTGTGACCAGCGTTGTTTGGGGGTGGAGGTGCGGGTACTGTAAAGTGCATCTGGCCCGTCTACGGAAAGGATCACGTACAATGCATTGTAGCGTTTGTTGAGATAGGGTGACAAATCAAATATCACTCTGCGTCAGTTGCGGATATAGGAGCGAAAAGATGAAGCTATTACACCATGCGCAGAGAGCCTTCAAAAAAGAATTTACCAGACTGGCAGCTATTGAAATTTATATTTAAAGACTTGAGTTACAATTGGTATACCCAATCAACTTGACCCATACGATTGTCCAGAACATCATCCCGGAAGTGGCGAAGAGGCGATTGCTAAAGCGTCCAGGGAAGCACCGACCTTCACCGAAACTTCGGACAAGCATCCAGAGGAAACGCAAGGTCATTGCCGAGGGGTTTGACCCAGGTCCTCCCTCAAAAACACTCCAAACAACCCAGGACTACCAAAATGAGATCCTGGAGTTGTTCGAACAGGAAATGACGGGCGGGATAGCCTTCATGCGGACCCCTTGGGTAATAGGGAACTACCTGCGGGGTTGGCAGATGAATGTGCATGAAGAGCAACCAGATCCAAAAGCCTGCTTGGAGTGTGTTCTCCAGATTCGCCAGAAACTCAAAGAAGAGATCCTGATTCTCAAGTTCCAGCTTGCTCTTGAGATCCAGCTCAGCAAAGACAGCCCTGTTGGTAATGAAGAGTACACAGACCCTGTGATCCGCCATAGACAAGAAGCTGTTCTGAAGGCTCATGAGATAAAAGAGGCACCAGACAAGGCTTTCCCTAGTATCCTGGAGACGCTCGTAAAATGGACGCAAAGAGAGTCAGAGTGGGTGATAGACAGAGTGCAGACTCTTTGGCTCGAAGTCGCCCGATACCAACCTCTGAGGGGTGGCTCCTACATCCCACTACCAGCGGCAGTGAGGCACAAGAAGGCGGTCGTAAATGTGCAGAACAGGGATGATCACTGCCTACGATTGTATGTACGGTCTGCCCTCTTCCCAGCAGATAGTAATCGCCAAATGCCAACGGCCTCGATTTCGCAGTGATCGACGCCCCCTCACCCATCTCACAGATCGAGCCGGTCGAACAACAGAATGAACTGGCGATTAACGTATTCGGTTGGGATAAGGGGATCATAGTCCACAGCCTCAGTAAGCAGCATGAAGATATCCCAAGGATAAACCTGCTGTTGATTGAGAAGGCCGACAAGTTTCACTAAACCTGGGTAAAGGACCTCAACCGGCTATTATTCAATGATAATAAAAACGACAGACGTAAACACTTCTGCGAGCGCTGCCTCCACGGCTACTCGAGTGAAGACTTGCGCGAGGCCCACAAGCCAGAGTGCCGCGGGATTGGGCAGACGGCGGTGATAGTGGAGATGCATGAAGAGGGGAAGAACAATCTGAGCTTTCAGAACCACCACAAGCAGCTCCCAGCCCCCTTCGTCATCTACGCCGACTTCGAGGCCCTCATCACAAAGATTGAGGGCCCAGAGTTCGACCCCTCATAAAGCAATATGCAAAGGACTCAGCATCGTGAGGCCTGCAGCTACTGCTATGTGGTCGTGCGCTGCGATGGCCACACGGAGCCGCCAGTGGAATACAGAGGGAGGGCGTAACGCAGCGGAGCACTTTCTTCAAGCAGTTCAGGAAGAAGAGGGCAAAATTAAGGCTGAGCTAGCCAGCCCCAAAGCAATGCGGATGACCCGAGAGGGCTGGCGAGCTTACAGCATACCTGCCATGTGTGTGAGAAACCGCTTGATGGGGACTCTGTCCCAAGCTGACTACAACAATACCTGTGGTCTTCCATAACTTGCGGGGCTAATGCTCGCATCTCATCATGCATCGAGGGCAAGGTCTCCTGCATCCCCAACAATACGAAGAAGTACATCTCCTTCTCGCTGGGGCAGTTCCGGTTCATCGAAAGCGCCCAGTTCCTGCTAGCTTTCCCCGACAAGCTGATGGGGCAAACCTGAGGCCTTCCAGATTACGGCTCGATATGAACCGGATGGGGAGCTACTGATGAGAAAGGGGGTCTACCCCTACGAGTACATGGACTCTTGGGAGCGGATTGCAGAGCCTCAACTCCCACAAAAGGAGGCCTTCTACAGGAAGCTCTCTGAGTAAATCAGCGAGGACGGCTATGCCCACGCGCAGAAGGTCTTCGAATCATTTGGGTGCCGCAGTCTGGGGGAGTATCATGACCTCTACAACCGGACTGATGTGCTCCTCATGGCCGACGACTTCGAGACCTTCCAGAAGACGTGCCTGGCGCAGTATGGTCTGAACCCCGCGTACTACTACACCAGCCCTGGTATCTCATCGGATACCTTGCTCAAGAAATCGGGCGGAGAGCTCGAGCTGCTCAGAGACTACGACCAGCACGTGTTCATCGAGCAAGGGATGCGCGAAGGCATCTCCATAGTCTCGAAGCGGCATGAGCGAGTCAACAATCCTATGGTCGAGGGAACCACATTTTCTACCTGGACGCCAATAATATCTACGGCTGGGCCATGAGTCAGCCCCTGCCAACAAGCTGGTTGGAGTGGATGGAAGACCGCGATCGGCTAACAAAAATAATAGCGGAGCATCAGGCAGACAGTCCAGAGGGCTACATCCTCGGGGTGGACATGGAGTACCATGCAGAGCTCCACGATGTGCACAACGCGTATCCACTGGTACCGCAGCCCATGGTTGTCTAGAAGGAGCGGATGTCAGAATACCAGCATTACCTCCTAGGCGATGGGGTGACGCCTACCGAAGTCGAAAAGCTGGTTCCCAACCTCCGCGACAAGGAACGCTATGTACTCCACTACATGAATTTGCAGCTCTACGTGTCTCTTGGCATGCGTCCGAAAAAGATTCACCGAGCGCTCCGCTTCGATCAGAGATGGAGCTCTACATCCGGATGAACACCGTGCTCCGAAAGAGGGCAATCAGCGATTTCGAGAAGGACATGTATAAGCTGATGAACAACTCGGTCTTTGGGAAGACCATAGAGAACCTCCGCACGCGAGTTGATGTCAAGCTCGTGCGTGTGAACGAGGAGGACAAGCTGCGCCGCCTTATCGCCAGCCCGGCCTTCGCACGAGCCAACGTCTTCGATGACGATCTTGCGGCGATCCAGATGCACAAGAGCCGCCTGGTTCTCAACCGACCCGTATATGTGGGTATGAGAATCCTCGACCTCTCCAAGCACCTCATGTGCGACTTCTACTACGACCACTTAAAGGCCCAGTACGGGGACGCCTGCCAGCTCCTATACACAGACACCGACTCCCTCCTCCTCGAGATCCAGACCAAGGACGCGTACGAGGAAGGACATGGCCGAGCACTCGCATCTCTATGACACTTCGGACTACCCCCGGAGCACTATCTGCACAGTGCTGCGAACAAGAAGGTCCTGGGAAAGATGAAGGACGCGTGTACCGGACGCTCCATCGCCGAATATGTCGGCCTGCGCCCCTAGTTGTATTCGATCCTGGAGGCCGGCGGAAAAAATATCAAGAAGGCCAAGGGAGTGAAGAAGTCGGTCCTGAAGAAGCACGTCCGCCACGAGCAATACAACGATGCCCTCTCTGAGATGAAGACATTCCACCATGCATCGCATCTACGGACAGCACCTGCACAAGGTATCTCACTCTTCGACAGCAAGCGCTGTATCGCGAAAGACAGGGTTAACACCCTGGCCTATGGTTACAGGGGCGTCGTTCCCGCATGGGGCGACATCTAACGCCCCTTCGGTGTTGATAGCTGGGTGTCGGGAGGCACAACGAGAAGATCTTCCCGGACAAAGCCACGTGGTGGGCCATCAAACAAATAGTACAGCACGAGCTCGTCGGGCTTGGTGACCGAGCGCCCCAGCCGGTATACCTGGAGAGACCAGACAGGGTCAGTCGCGCGACGGCGACCTACCTCCAGCCCGCCAGGCTGGTAGAGGTACCGAACACCGACACCCGAGGGGAGATTTTGCTCTTTAAGACCAACCGGGCGACTCGGAACAACGGAGGAGGGCTTTTGATCTACAGTTTTGGCCTTGATGGCATCTTTTGGCTTCTTACCGGTGAGGCGGGTATCCTCACTGTTCAGGGCCGATATCACGGTAGACAACCTGGCAGCCCACTCAGTCGATCGTTCCCCGGATGGAAGTCGCAACTCCTGGGCGTATTGGTGCCAGAACAACCGCTCAGCCGGGGTCCTATTGAAACGCTCCACGATCCCCTGGTCCCGGCGGCCTCTTTTATGGCCAGAGGCCCAGCCTCCTTGTAGCGAGACGCCGCATCAACAATGGTGAGTGCACATTTTTACGTTTTGCGACGTAGGCGATCGTGAAGGAGAAAGAGCAGATCGGCCTATGGAGCTAGTTTGGCGCAGCGACATCAACTTTTGGATGTGTAGTTTGCTGAGGAGGGGGGAAGATATATCTGCCAGATGGCCTGCTTCTTGAGCCACGCCCGAGCCACATCTTCAGAGGCACCAGCCGCGGTGGCGAGGTTCTTAATCACCGCGAGCCCCTTCCAATAGCCTCGGGGGATATAGTAAATTCTAGCGAGCTTTTTGTCCATCGTATTCCAGGAGGTGGATTAGTTCCAATAGGTCGCCTCACTACTTATGTCGTGCTGACACTAGGACCCCACTGGCGATAAAGCACGATCTGTTCAGATCACTTGACATTGAAATGACAGTACTTTGATTATGCTTTACCACAGCTGAATGGGCATATTTAGTGTGTGTATCAGGAAGTGAAACCCTTATCGTGTGTAATCTAGTCTCACTACGCGGAGATGAACATTGTCGTCTGCTGTGGCCAGCCCATTTTGGGTGCCCGGTTTAGATATGTCCCACTGCCAGAGTAAAATAAATAATAAAAAAAGGTAGCCCGGCTTAGATATATTCCACTGAATAACAAAATAAAAAAACTTCCCATTTTACCAGCCATTTTTGCGTGCCCGGTTTAGATAAGTTCCACTGACTCGGAGCAGATTTAAAAATTAAATTAAAAATGAACAAGAGTGCCATAAGTCACAAAATACGCCCGTCGAAGATGGGCCAGACAGCGAAGATACAGAAATGTGAAGCTAACACCAAGGCATGAAACATTAATGAGAATAATAAAAACTATAGCAATATTTCTTCCTCTTGTTGTGTTAAACAGGTATTCCAATTTAGGTAGAGATGTGTAAAGCAGAAATTATACAGAATTGGATACAACAATGTAGACAAAATGGCTAAAAGTTAAAAAGGTGATATTCTTTTCGGCATAAAAAACCAATGTACACATCTCAATATATGTACAAGACGTGTGTATAGTTTCAGATCGAATGACGGAACGGTTTCAGAGGAGTTGTGTACACAAACTATGTACCCTATATAGAATTGAATACAAAATTGTAGAAAAAACTGCTAAGTTAAAAAGGTGATATTTTTATTAAAAAATAGTGTTTTCGGGCATAAAAACACCAAGGTGCACATCTCCATATATGTAGAAGACGTGTGCATAGTCTCAGATCGAATGACGGAATGGTTTCAGAGGAGTTGTGTACACACACTATGTACCCTATATAGAATTAAATACAAACATGTAGACAAAACCGCTAAGTTAAAAAGGTGATAGTTTTATTAAAAAATAGATTTTTCGACATGAAAACAAAGTGCACATCTTCAATATGTGTGATATATATTTAGGTTAGTTAGACGCGTTTTTAGTGCAGTTTACACTCGAAATATTTGAGAGTTATGTTAATGTATTAACAACTGTACAATCTATGCCGAAAACCCACCCCAAGCAGCGGTTTCGACACGCTGTAATGCGTTGTATAGGCGAGTTCCAGATGTCTACATTGCATGGCTTTTTGTTTCAATGGTGGCGAATTGGAGTTTTATACCTTACTAAGTTCTATTATATTTACACCCGGGCGCATTTGAATTGTTTTGTACATCGTTTAGAAAGGTGTTTCATGTATATACAAACAATAATTGACCATCCAAGACACGCTAGAATCACCTGTGTCTGCGTTAACAAATATCAACTCTGTACACGCAATGAATCAATTTATTACATTTACTGTCATGGATTATTTATTTTCAGGGACAAATCAACATATAAAACCTTCTAACTTGACATCACACAGCTATGCACGGAGATGACTGCCAGATATCCAGACGTCAAAATAAGATAGGAATGAATGGCCTTTTTGTGGAATTTATCGGGGTATAAACTTGGAAAAGTCGCGGGAATACTGGACGAAGGCCGCACCTGACGGCTACAGAAAGTAGTTCGGCATGGGAGTTTACTGGGATATACATTTTGGACAGAGACTTGCTACGGACCAATCAAATGTTAGGGAATTGTGTAAATATTTTTGTGGTTGAATTATCAAGACGTAATGCAAACATTTTCTGCAAAATTTGCCAATATACCACCTAAGAAGACAGACACGGACAAAAGATGTTACGAAAGAGAATGTGAGAAAAATATTACAAGGCTCATATTCACAAGATCGTCGCCAAACTGGCCAAATTTCTCCAGCCACAATATTGGATATTACAAAAACCACGCCAGAAGATTGTATAAAATCGATGCTGGATCCTAGAGAAATTAATTAAAAGTGACAAGAGAAACATTATTTACAATTCAGCTTTACAAGCAGATGTATTGTGTCACGTAAAATCACAGCTCAAAGGGCCGGAATTTGTTAAACTCATAGTCCATATTGGTAAGTCTGCTTCATATTTCTGATTAGGCTATATGAATTGGCACGAGATCACAACGAATTAATAAAATGCGCAGTAGATATCTGTTTTGTTAAAAATCACTTTAAAGTCATCACCACAATTGTTAAAGAAATTTGGCACAGTCGTGTAACCTTGGAAATATATTATAATCCCTAGCTACTTTGATTTTACGCGACATCAGCCTGTGTTCATTGAAGCATGGACTTATCATATAATTCTCTACCCGACATCTAGCTACATTGATTTTACCTTGGACAATAAAACTCCTATATTTTGAAAAATATGTTATTCCCTTGCCACGTGACAGTTTACAGTGTAAACGCTTAGAATACACCATCGTCGTTAACAGACATGTATAACCTTCTTGATTACATGAATAAATAAATAATAAGATCATTGACTTCTTCAGTTTACCTCAATCTATACACACTAAACCCTACAACAACCTTCCCACCAACTATAAACAAAATGAAAAGCTGCATATACTAATCATCATTGCTTGAGATTTAGCTGCGGTTGGGGTGGGTCCACCGGGGGCGGGGGGGGGGGGGGGGGTGGGGGGGGGGTGGGGGTGGGCCCTAGGGGATGAACTGTGTCCAGAACACCCAGTTATTATATATACATATATATAGGAATCGACAGTATGAGCCACACCGCCAAGGGTGACGGCGCGTCAGGGGCCCCCGAAGGAAGCTCGATTGGGGTAGAACGAATATTCCGTCTGTGGCTGCGTGTCTGGGGTGGGCGGGGTGGGCTCCCCATCGGGCTCCCCATTGTCTTTTTTTGGGTCATGCGCTGCTTTATTGATCCTATAAAAGTGATATCAACCTCGGACTTCGTCCTCGGTCGATAACACTTTTATAGGGTCGATAAAACCACGAACATTGACCTCAGAAAAAGACAATAATTGTATAATACCCTCCCACTGAAGGAAAGTCTGCGGTGATTATAATTTTCGCACCATGCATTTATATTTCGTTTTGAATATTATCTAAGTAATAAAGAGGTTATTGTGGCTAGTTTGATGTCAACTTAGGTATCATTCATCGGTAACTTGATAACAGCCTTCGACCTTCGGTCTCAGTATGATATCAAGTTACTTCGGGCTGGTACCTAGGTTGGTATCGAACTGGCCACGTAATAACCTCTAATTACGTGTACGTTTTACCTGCATGGGCTACACACGTCACCGAATGACTGTCCAACGTTGTAAAATTCCCCCCCGTGCAGACATCCGGGAATCGGCGTCGGCCATGTCGTTAGCTGTAAGGAGACGGCGAACGTCGCTAAAGTCGAACAGATGAGAACATTGGCAAGCATAGCCATATTGAATGTTCTAGTAACGCGGAAAGGTATATGTCGGCTAGGATAGTGCATTGATGCACGTATATTATTATCACCGGCTTATCTGACATTGCGTAATGGGGAAAGGGAGCTATATTCTTATGGAAGGGGATATCCGCCACTACATTGCATGCTGCTTCATGACAATGCAGTCGACCATTGTTACATGTCATCCTGCACTGCGGCTACTCGTTGCTGATTAATGACAACTCCATCGTGCATTATTACATTTCACATTGCATATCTCGATGGGTGTGTGAAGTTGGCTCTGACATCGAACATCGAACATCGAAATTCACCGGTTTGAATTTCGAGTTGAATATCGAGTTGAATCCAAAGCTGCGAGGTCGATATTCACCGGAACTGATTACGAGCTGGGTGTTTTGAATATCGAGCCAGCTCTCAGATCGATATTCCAGCAGGTTGGACATACGTATTTGAATTTCGAGCTGGGTTCTTTTGAATATCGAGCCAGCTGTGAGATCGATATTCGCGCAAATTGAGAAGTGCATTTGAATTTCGAGCTGGGTTCTTTTGAATATCGAGCCAGCTGTGAGATCGATATTCGCGCAAATTGAGATGTGCATTTGAATTTCGAGCTGGGTTGTTTTGAATATCGAGCCAGCTCTGAGATCGATATTCGAGCAAATTGAGATGTGCATTTGAATTTCGAGCTGGGTTGTTTTGAATATCGAGCCAGCTCTGAGATCGATATTCGACTACAAGATGTAAAATGCAATGCGAATTTCGAGCTGGGTGTTTTGAATATCGAGCCAGCTCTGAGATCGATATTCGAGCAGGTTGGACATACGTATTTGAATTTCGAGCTGGGTTCTTTTGAATATCGAGCCAGCTCTGAGATCGATATTGGCGAAGATTGAGATGTGCATTTGAATTTCGAGCTGGGGTGTTTTGAATATCGAGCCAGCTCTGAGATCGATATTCGCGAAGATTGAGATGTGCATTTGAATTTCGAGCTGGGTTGTTTTGAATATCGAGCCAGCTGAGATCGATATTCGCGCAAATTGAGATGTGCATTTGAATTTCGAGCTGGGTTGTTTTGAATATCGAGCCAGCTCTGAGATCGATATTCGACTACAAGATGGTAAATGCAATGCGAATTTCCAGCTGGGTGTTTTGAATATCGAGCCAGCTCTGAGATCGATATTCGAGCAGGTTGGACATATGTATTTGAATTTCGAGCTGAGTTCTTTTGAATATCGAGCCAGCTCCGAGATCGATATTCGCGAAGATTGAGATGTGCATTTGAATTTCGAGCTGGGGTGTTTTGAATATCGAGCCAGCTCTGAGATCGATATTCGCGAAGATTGAGATGTGCATTTGAATTTCGAGCTGGGTTGTTTTGAATATCGAGCCAGCTGTGAGATCGATATTCGCGCAAATTGAGATGTGCATTTGAATTTCGAGCTGTGTTGTTTTGAATATCGAGCCAGCTCTGAGATCGTTATTCGACTACAAGATGGTAAATGCAATGCGAATTTCGAGCTGGGTGTTTTGAATATCGAGCCAGCTCTGAGATCGATATTCGAGCAGGTTGGACGTACGTATTTGAATTTCGAGCTGGGTTCTTTTGAATATCGAGCCAGCTCTGAGATCGATATTCGCACAGATTGAGATGTGCATTTGAATTTCGAGCTGGGGTGTTTTGAATATCGAGCCAGCTCTGAGATCGATATTCGCGAAGATTGAGATGTGCATTTGAATTTCGAGCTGGGTTGTTTTGAATATCGAGCCAGCTGTGAGATCGATATTCGCGCAAATTGAGATGTGCATTTGAATTTAGAGCTGGGTTGTTTTGAATATCGAGCCAGCTCTGAGATCGATATTCGACTACAAGATGGTAAATGCAATGCGAATTTCGAGCTGGGTGTTTTTGAATATCGAGCCAGCTCTGAGATCGATATTCGAGCAGGTTGGACATACGTATTTGAATTTCGAGCTGGGTTCTTTTGAATATCGAGCCAGCTCTGAGATCGATATTGGCGAAGATTGAGATGTGCATTTGAATTTCGAGCTGTGTTGTTTTGAATATCGAGCCAGCTCTGAGATCGATATTCGACTACAAGATGGTAAATGCAATGCGAATTTCGAGCTGGGTGTTTTGAATATCGAGCCAGCTCTGAGATCGATATTCGACTACAAGATGGTAAATGCAATGCGAATTTCGAGCTGGGTGTTTTGAATATCGAGCCAGCTCTGAGATCGATATTCGAGCAGGTTGGACATACGTATTTGAATTTCGAGCTGGGTTCTTTTGAATATCGAGCCAGCTCTGAGATCGATATTCGCGAAGATTGAGATGTGCATTTGAATTTCGAGCTGTGTTGTTTTGAATATCGAGCCAGCTCTGAGATCGATATTCGCGAAGATTGAGATGTGCATTTGAATTTCGAGCTGGGTTGTTTTGAATATCGAGCCAGCTGTGAGATCGATATTCGCGCAAATTGAGATGTGCATTTGAATTTCGAGCTGGGTTGTTTTGAATATCGAGCCAGCTCTGAGATCGATATTCGACTACAAGATGGTAAATGCAATGCGAATTTCGAGCTGGGTGTTTTGAATATCGAGCCAGCTCTGAGATCGATATTCGAGCAGGTTGGACATACGTATTTGAATTTCGAGCTGGGTTCTTTTGAATATCGAGCCAGCTCTGAGATCGATATTCGAGCAGGTTGGACGTACGTATTTGAATTTCGAGCTGGGTTCTTTTGAATATCGAGCCAGCTCTGAGATCGACATTCGTGCAGATTGAGATGTGCATTTGAATTTCGAGCTGGGGTGTTTTGAATATCGAGCCAGCTCTGAGATCGATATTCGCGAAGATTGAGATGTGCATTTGAATTTCGAGCTGGGTTGTTTTGAATATCGAGCCAGCTCTGAGATCGATATTCGACTACAAGATGGTAAATGCAATGCGAATTTCGAGCTGGGTGTTTTGAATATCGAGCCAGCTCTGAGATCGATATTCGAGCAGGTTGGACATACGTATTTGAATTTCGAGCTGGGTTCTTTTGAATATCGAGCCAGCTCTGAGATCGATATTCGCGAAGATTGAGATGTGCATTTGAATTTCGAGCTGGGTTGTTTTGAATATCGAGCCAGCTGTGAGATCGATATTCGCGCAAATGAGATGTGCATTTGAATTTCGAGCTGTGTTGTTTTGAATATCGAGCCAGCTCTGAGATCGATATTCGACTACAAGATGGTAAATGCAATGCGAATTTCGAGCTGGGTGTTTTGAATATCGAGCCAGCTCTGAGATCGATATTCGAGCAGGTTGGACGTACGTATTTGAATTTCGAGCTGGGTTCTTTTGAATATCGAGCCAGCTCTGAGATCGATATTCGCGCAGATTGAGATGTGCATTTGAATTTCGAGCTGAGGTGTTTTGAATATCGAGCCAGATCTTAGATCGATATTCGCGAAGATTGAGATGTGCATTTGAATTTCGAACTGGGTTGTTTTGAATATCGAGCCAGCTGTGAGATCGATATTCGAGCAAATTGAGATGTGCATTTGAATTTCGAGCTGTGTTGTTTTGAATATCGAGCCAGCTCTGAGATCGATATTCGACTACAAGATGGTAAATGAAATGCGAATTTCGAGCTGGGTGTTTTGAATATCGAGCCAGCTCTGAGATCGATATTTGAGCAGGTTGGACGTACCTATTTGAATTTCGAGCTGGGTTCTTTTGAATATCGAGCCAGCTCTGAGATCGATATTCGCGCAGATTGAGATGTGCATTTGAATTTCGAGCTGGGGTGTTTTGAATATCGAGCCAGCTCTGAGATCGATATTCGCGAAGATTGAGATGTGCATTTGAATTTCGAGCTGGGTTGTTTTGAATATCGAGCCAGCTGTGAGATCGATATTCGCGCAAATTGAGATGTGGCATTTGAATTTCGAGCTGGGTTGTTTTGAATATCGAGCTAGCTCTGAGATCGATATTCGACTACAAGATGGTAAATGCAATGCGAATTTCGAGCTGGGTGTTTTGAATATCGAGCCAGCTCTGAGATCGATATTCGAGCAAGTTGGATATACGTATTTGAATTTCGAGCTGGGTTCTTTTGAATATCGAGCCAGCTCTGAGATCGATATTCGCGAAGATTGAGATGTGCATTTGAATTTCGAGCTGCGGTGTTTTGAATATCGAGCCAGCTCTGAGATCGATATTCGCGCAGATTGAGATGTGCATTTGAATTTCGAGCTGGGATGTTTTGAAAATCGAGCCAGCTCTGAGATCGATATTCGCGCAGATTGCAAATGTGTATTTCAATTTCGAGCTCGGATGTTTTGAATATCGAGCCAGCTCTGAGATCGATATTCGCGCAGATTGAGATGTGCATTTGAATTTCGGGCTGGGTTGTTTTGAATATCGAGCCAGCTCCGAGATCGATATTCGCGTAGATTGAGATGTGCATTTGAATTTCGAGCTGGGTTGTTTTGAATATCGAGCCAGCTCTGAGATCGATATTCGCGAAGATTGAGATGTGAATTTGAATTTCGAGCTGGGTTGTTTTGAATATCGAGCCAGCTCTGAGATCGATATTCGCGCAAATTGAAATGTGCATTTGAATTTCGAGCTGTGTTGTTTTGAATATCGAGCCAGCTCTGAGATCGATATTCGCGCAGATTGGACATACGTATTTGAATTTCGAGCTGGGTTGTTTTGAATATCGAGCCAGCTCTGAGATCGATATTCGACTACAAGATGGTAAATGCAATGCGAATTTCGAGCTGGGGTGTTTTGAATATCGAGCCAGCTCTGAGATCGATATTCGAGTAGGTTGGACATACGTATTTGAATTTCGAGCTGGGTTGTTTTGAATATCGAGCCAGCTCTGAGATCGATATTCGCGCAGATTGAGATGTGCATTTGAATTTCGAGCTGGGATGTTTTGAAAATCGAGCCAGCTCTGAGATCGATATTCGCGCAGATTGAGATGTGCATTTGAATTCCGAGCTGGGTTGTTTTGAATATCGAGCCAGCTCTGAGATCGATATTCGACTACAATATGGTAAATGCAGTGCGAATTTCGAGATGGTGTGTTTTGAATATCGAGCCAGCTCTAAGATCGATATTCGAGCAGGTTGGACATACGTATTTGAATTTCGAGCTGGGTTGTTTTGAATATAGAGCCAGCTCTGAGATCGATATTCGACTACAATATTGCAAATGTATTGCGAATTCCGAGCTGGGTTGTTTCGAATATCGAGCCAGCTCTGAGATCGATATTCGCGCAGATTGAGGTGTGCATTTGAATTTCGAGCTGGGTTGTTTTGAATATCGAGCCAGCTCTGAGATCGATATTCCAGTAGATTGGAGATGTCTATTTGAATTTCGAGCTGGGTTGTTTTGAATATCGAGCCAGCTCTGAGATCGATATTCGCGCAGATTGAGATGTGCATTTGAATTTCGAGCTGGGTTGTTTTGAATATCGAGCCAGCTCTGAGATCGATATTCGCGCAGATTGAGATGTGCATTTGAATTTCGAGCTGGGTTGTTTTGAATATCGAGCCAGCTCTGAGATCGATATTCCAGTAGATTGGAGATGTCTATTTGAATTTCGAGCTGGGTTGTTTTGAATATCGAGCCAGCTCTGAGATCGATATTCGCGCAGATTGAGATGTGCATTTGAATTTCGAGCTGGGTTGTTTTGAATATCGAGCCAGCTCTGAGATCGATATTCGCGCAGATTGAGATGTGCATTTGAATTTCGAGCTGGGTTGTTTTGAATATCGAGCCAGCTTTGAGATCGATTTTCGAGCAGATTGAGATGTGCATTTGAATTTCGAGTTGGGATGTTCTGAATATCGAGCCAGCTCTGAGATCGATATTCGCGCAGATTGGAGATGTCTAGTTGAGTTTCGAGCTGGGTTGTTTTGAATAACGATCCAGCTCTGAGATTGATATTCGCGCAGATTGAGATGTGCATTTGAATTTCGAGCTGGGATGTTTTGAATATCGAGCCAGCTCTGAGATCGATATTCGCGCAGATTGGAGATGTGTATTTTAATTTCGAGCTGGGTTGTTTTGAATATCGAGCCAGCTCTGAGATCGATATTCAGATATGTATTTGAATTTCGAGCTATGGATATTTGAATATCGAGCCAGCTCTGAGATCGATATTGCAGATATGTATTTGAATTTCGAGCTATGGATATTTGAATATCGAGCCAGCTCTGAGATTGATATTCGAGCTGGAATGTTTTGAATATCGAGCCAGTTCTAAGATCGGTATTCGAGCAGATTGGAGATGTGTATTTGAATTTCAATCTAGGATGTTTTGAATATCGAGCCAGCTCTGACATCGATATTCTGGCAGATTGTGGATGTGTATTTGAATTTTGAGCTCGGTCGTTTTGAATATCGAGCTAGCTCTGAGCTAGATATTGTAGATATGTATTTGAATTTCGAGCTATGAATATGGAATTTCGAGCCGGGTTGTTTGGAATATCGAGCAAGCTCTGAGATCGATATTCGAGCAGATTGTAGATGTGTATTTGAATTTTGAGCTCGGTTGTTTTGAATATCAAGCTAGCTCTGAGCTCGATATTGTTAGATATGTATTAGAATTTCGAGCTATGAATATGTAATTTCGAGCACGGTTGTTTGGAATATCGAGGCAAGCTCTGAGATCGATATTGTAGATATGTATTTGAATTTCAAGCTTCGAACTATGGATATTTGAATATCGAGCCAGCTCTGTGATCGATATTGTAGATATATATGTATTTGAATTTCGAGCTGTCTATATTTCAATATGTTTTCCAGCTCGGACATCTATATTCGAGCTGATTGGAGATGTGTATTTAAATTTGGAGCTGGGTTTGTACAAGACTGCAAATGCAATGCGAATTTCGAGCTATGGTGTTTTGAATATGGAGCCAGACGTGACAATCAAAATTGTATATAATGTATTTGCATTTCTGTCTGCTTTTGCTTTTAATATGAAGCCACCTCTGACATCGATTTTCGAGCGGAAATGATAGTGCATTTGCATTTCGAGCTTGTGTGTTTTGGTTTACGAGCCAGCTCTGATATCGATATTCGAGCAAATTCTAGATATGCATTTGCATTTCGAGCTGTTGTGTTTTAAATATGGAGGTTGACATTCAAGTAGATTTGACATGCTTAGAAGCTCCAGCAGGTGTGTTTCGAATATCAAGCCAGCTCTTCTCATACATATGGACTACACGATTATGGCTGTGAATTTCGATAGGAATACGTGCATAAAACAAAAATCTATCGTATAGTTAATGGTGGAGTTAACTCCCTATTTTATATAGATTATTTCCTGCAACATAACACATGTTATACCGAATGTAATATTTTCTGGAAAATGTGTGTAGGTGTACTAAAACGCTATGTGATGAAACATGCTTCCTTGCTCTTGTGAATAAATATCAATTTCCACTGTTACATCAGTGAAAAGCAGACTTTGTTGTAGTGGATTGTTTTCATTATTCATGGCAGTTAGCTTACTGAATAATCGTTGCAAGGGACACTACTTGCTATTGATAATGTAGCAATTATATCTTTAGAAATACATGTGTAATAATTGTTATGACAATATTTTCACAAATTACCGAACGACCCAAATTCCCACAAAATACGCTAGATGTAATTAATATGTAGTTTGATAATTGAATAGCCAAAGTACACGTAATCTCCGTCTCACTTAATAATTTAACTGGAGAAATTGTATAACATATAAAGTAATAATTCCAAAGTACTATAAACTAGAACACAACAATGCAGTTTGCAAATTGCATGTAGGCATTTTCGAAATGTTTAATTTCTTGGTTATGTATACAGATATTCTAATTGTTTCGTCAGTAAAGAACTGACACCCAAAATAGATTTGCAATTTCTCATATTCCTTTTCTGCTGACTATGTGTAGCTCATCGCATTCAATGTTTATGTTTGGGTTGGTTACATCAACATATGATTTCTTTTTCGGAAATGTAAGCGTTGAACAACCTTAAATCCACTTTTAAAGGCGTTTTAAAAGCTTTAATCATAAATGTACATATGAAAGTTAGTTTACCTTGACATTACCATGAATCCGCCTATCTAGAATACAAAATGAAAA